>CM040127.1:175685553-175924034 GCA_022559845.1 Amorphophallus konjac | reverse complement strand
AAAGCCTTTGCCATCTTCATCTGCCGGTACCGGCTTCATCTTCATCTCATATTACATCTGTCAGTAAGCCGACATCTGACTTACCCTGACATATCATCCGTGGATTCTTGGGCGAAACGGTAGTACAGCTCTCATCAAAGGGCTGGAAGGTCTCATCAGTCGAGTGACGGCTGCTTTATCAGTGCCGCCGTCTGAGTGACATTGACATCGGGCATCAGCTTTGCCGACAAGGGATTTAGCCGAGCAGACAGCTGATGAGCTTTATCATTGGTCTTTCACTGTTGGTCCGACCCTCTTTTCAATTATGTTTTCACCCTTGTTCATTTTCCAGGTGTTAACAGAGGCCCAGCTGTTGGAGCTCCGACTGAGTCTCGGCACGGCGGAGGGGAGGCTTCGGGAGAGCGAGGAGCGGTACCAGAGGGCGAAGGAACGCGGGGCGCGACTTCGTCAATCTGGTTCTTTTTCCATGGGCAACTATCTGGTCTCTTCGGCCGTGGAGCGTCGTCGCGCCTTCGAGGCTGGAGTGCCACCGCAGGGCGAGGCGAGCACGGCTTCTCAGGGTTCGCAGAGGCCCCCTAGGGATCCCCGGCAGAGGAGGGAGGAGAGAGATGACCAGGAGGGTGATGATGAGAGTTATAGAGTTGCTTGTACACGTCACCCTTCTCACTGTATGATGTACTTTCGGCTATTATATGAAATGACTTTCTTGTGTTGTGTGTACTTTTCTCTCTCCCACACTTTCTTCTTTGCACTGAGTTGTCCTTCGAGGCACGCTCCACGAGACCTTGCCCTGAACAGCGGGGAACTACGCTTTGCACGGGGGGATTCTGTTTCCTTTCTCCTCCTTTTGGGCGCGTCCAGGCGCGAGGACGCGTCTTAGTCCTTAAATTCAAATTTAAAGCGTCGGGTGGCCTTTCTTCTCCCGTGCCTTACCCGCAAACGAGTCCGCCTTCCGCCGAAACTCGCTTGCCCCTTTTTCGTCTTCCTCCTCTTTTGATTAATGGAGTTCAGTGGGCGAGGAACTCCTCGCCCGAGGAGGGACGCGCCCGAGCACGGAACGGCGTCCATGGAGGAGGAAGGGCCGCTTCGGGCCCCCGAGGGACCCGAGGGGCCCGATGGCGCGGGAGGAGGTGAACACGGCTCGGTGAGTGCTTGGTTTTCCCCCTCTTTGATCCATTTTGAGTTTTGAAGCAAGCCGTGCGAAGGGGGAAAGGGTTTGGCTAGTGTTGCACTTAAATGATGGACGCGTCCTAGACAGGGGACGCATTATTTTTAACTGATGTGGGACCCCTTTCTTGGTGCAGGACATGGCAAGGACCCTGGGCCTAGCCGATGAGTGGGCGAGTGCGGACGAGCCGAGCCGCGTCAGGAGGGAGAGTCGCGGCAAGGCGAGGCTCGAGGACTGGCCCGTACGTCTCCCTGGACAGCAAGGGGGTGTACTGGTGCAGGACAGTGCCGACTTCCTGCGGCAGCAGAGAGAGAGTTACGCGGGGCTTCCCCAAGCTGGGGGCACGCGTGGCATCGGCGGCTCGCGCGCCCAACTGTCAGAGACTAGGCGACAGCTGGCCGTCGCTCAACATGAGCTGTCGCTCCTAGTAAGTTACGTGCCGCACTTTTAACTTCAGATTTTGGAGTTTCACTGACGGCCGTTGTTTATTTTGTTC
Source organism: Amorphophallus konjac (assembly GCA_022559845.1). Taxonomy (NCBI): domain Eukaryota; kingdom Viridiplantae; phylum Streptophyta; class Magnoliopsida; order Alismatales; family Araceae; genus Amorphophallus; species Amorphophallus konjac. Next base: position 175,922,370 of record CM040127.1, on the reverse strand, counting down.
CAGCGTGCCCAGCAGACAGCGACGGTGGGAGTGGCTGGCGGATCTTCCAGCTCCTCGGCCCCTTTTCTCGAGATTGCCTCCCTCCGGGAGCAACTTGCCGATGCGGTGGCCCGCGCGACCCGGGCGGAAGAGGAGCGTGACTCCTGGGTGGCGACTGTAGCGGAGCTGCGGCATCGTGGTGAAGAGAGACCTTCTTCAGACATCCTGGAGTTAAGGGTTCTTCTGCAGATGATGAGGAGAGAGGCAGAGAGAGAGAAAGCCGAGAGAAGGTCCGAGCGACAGCGGGATCTGACCGAGAGGAGGGCCTTGGAGGCCCAAGTGAGGGAGCTCCAGCTGGGCCTTCAGGCTTTCGTGCAGAGGCTAGGAGGGATGGAGACGCGCTACGAGAGAGCGCAAGAGTTCGGGGAGCGACTCCGCCAGTCAGGTCGCTTTGCCGCCAGTGGCTTCTTCGCCACGCCAGGGGAGGAGCAGCGAGTCACTACTGCGGAGCAGGCGCCCAGAGGCGAGGTAGGTGCTACTGCACGGGGATCCCGGAGGCTTCTGAGGGACCCTCACCTCGGGGGAGAGGAGGAGAGTGCCCAGAGAGATGAGTGATGGTGAGGATTGGCGAGCTAGTGGACCCGCCACCTCTCTATGATTGTAGTGTTTGTGACAGCTTATGTAGAATTATGAATGGAGTGATTTAATTTTCTGCTATTTATTTGTTCTTTTGTGCGTTCCTTCTTCCCTACACTTCTTCTCCTTTGCACTGTTCCCATGTGATGGGTCTGCCGAGACTCCGCCTCAAGCGGAGAATCGCGTCTTGTGACCATTTTCCACGGGAATCTACCGTCGAAGTCAATAATGACGGCCCTAGCCCCTTTCCCGAACGTTGTGTCAAATTTTGCGGACGTCCTCCAAATCATGATAGGGTATCCCTAGACAACATAGGGGCTATTCGTCCTATTCTTCGTCCAGTCAATCACCCTGTGCGAGCGGTGAAGCGACACACGGGACCGCATGGCAGGTGCCTCATTGCGAGGGCTATCATTAACAGGTGATGGAGGCAATCTTGGCCCGCACTCCTTCCATTTCTATAAATTCTTGTCCCTTTTATCTTCCCAGGTATATCGAGGGCTAACTCGAGGAGCACAAGTTCTCACGGGAGAGGAGGAGTTCAAAATTCTGAGAGTTGGATGGAGGGCGAATCTTCCCCTTCCTCGAAGACAAGCAGGTCCAGTGGTAGTAGTTCCAGGAGGCTTTCAGACCTTGAAGGGCACTTCAGCGAAAGGGCCCAATCACAACTCGTAAGCCAAGTTTTCTTGCCCTTTTTTCATTCTTTCTTCCTTTCTTCTGACCAAACGTCACCCCCATTCCTTGTATGTGTAGGTTGTGATGAAATCACAAATCTTATGGGAGTTGGTAGTAGCAGCGTACAGGGGCCTCCCAGATTTTCAGAAGGCGAGGCTAGACGTGATGGGATTTGGTACCTTCCTTCGGATCGAGCCGATCCAGCTCGACCTAGTCATGATCCAAGCCTTGTGTGAGAGATGGGACCCAGTGAGTCGGGCATTCCTGATGCCCTGGGGGCACATGGTGCCCAGCTTGGAGGATGTGGTCTGGATCACAAGCCTGAAGGTAGAGGGCGAGGTAGTGACCAGAGTCACTTACGCGGACTACAGAGAAGGTGCCCAGAAGTTACTGGGTTTGGACCTAGATGGTCGAAAAAATAGGTCGGTAGCTAGGGCGTCCCTCATGGATGCATTAGGGCTCACCGACACTCGTCGGCGGGATGATGAATCCTCAGAAGAGTTCATGGAAAGGATGGAAATAGGATGTCGTGCCGTGTACTGCACAGATTTCGGCGACTGGGAAAGATGCAACATAGATTTGAGGAGATTTCTCCTCTTCCTTTTGGGGAGATTGGTACTGAGCTCGAAAGGGGACGGTATCCAATGTTGCTTCCTGGAGCTGCTGTCAGACCTTGAAAGAGTAGAGTATTATGCCTGGGGAGCCGCCATGCTGGCACACTTGTTTGCAGGCCTATTCCAAGAAACGGATCGTGAGATGACTGTGAATGGTTTCACACCATTCATCCAGGTATTTTTTTGGTTTTGCTTGTTTTGTATTTTTTTATATTTTTGCAAAGTACTGATGACCTGTGCCGAGCAGCTATGGAGCTATTATTACCTCCCTATGGGGAGAGCTCGGCATTGGCGACCCGTGGTGGTGCCGTTAGCCAGGCGGTGGGAACCCATCATGAGTGCGGCACCCCTAACCTACCAACTGATGGTGCTAAGGCGGGAGCTACAGGAGTTCCCTGCAGCGATGGTAAACTGGAGGCCCTACTCGGACATGGTCGATGCCGACCAGCCATGGGTTCTAGCAAGTCGTGCCCGGTTCAGACGGGAACTGTGGATGCACTACCTGAATGAAATCGAGCCGCTTCGGCTACGATTAGTTATGAAGACTTTAGGACTGGCTCAAGAATGGGTGGATTCAGCTGCGCCACCTCGTGTCGGGAGAAAGACGTGGGGACCGGCGACCTGCATTGACTAGCGCGTGCGATTCCCCGAACAGTATGAGGACTGGCAACGGGGTGGCACGATTGTAGAATCACAGGCGCGGGATAGCGAGGACTACTTGCGTCTATATAGGACAAAGTACGCAGAACGGTTCCAACCCCGGGGACTTGTAGAGGTAGGTTTCCCCTTTTCTCTTCTCTTCTTTCTCCTTTTCTTGGTTTTCTGGTGAAAATGCTGACTTGTAAGGCTGCAGGATGTCCGGGATGCCATGATAGCGAATTTACGAACTCGCTTGGCAGAGATGGAACAACAGTTGGGGGATGTCCGCGGAGCTACGAGCGCCTTGGTAGGTGTACAGTACGTTCCTAATTAAAACCCCAGATTCCAGATGTTGGCTGCTAATTCACGCGGTCGTAGCATGCCCAGATTGGCGCGGCTTCCCCAGCGATGGGAGTAGGTGGTGCCTCTTCCAGCTTGTGGATTCCCACCTCAGAACTTGACTCGCTTCATGAGCAACTTGCTCACGCCGCGCAGCGTGCTGTGAAGGCAGAAGGGATGCTCTCTATACAGGTAAGAGTCTCAGTGTTGAGTTCTCCTTGTTTATGCCTTATCGTGTATCTGAGATGGTACACTTGGCAGGAAAAGGAGACGGAAGAAGCGCTTGGCCAAGCTGCGCAAAAGGAGGCTAGGATAGCAGAACTGGAGAGGGAACTGCGGCGTCATCCTGATGACGACTCCTCTAGGGATGCTGTGGAACTGAGGATCACTCTCCAGTTGGAGAGGGAAGACCGCGAGAGAGAACGTGCAGAGAAAGAAAGAGACGCAGAGAGAGAAAGAGCCAACAGATTGACTGAAAGGGAGGAACGAAGGGCCATGGAGGTCCAACTATTCGAACTCCGAATCAGCCTTGGTCTTACTGAACAGTGGCTGAGAGATGGTGAGGAGCACTACCGAAGAGCACGAGAGCGTGGCTTTCGTGTTGGTAGCTTCTCTGCTGCTTCCGTAGATCAACGCCGGGATGCGGGAATAGGAAGAGAAGTACAGAGCGGTAGGAATACCACTTTTCGTAGTTGGGTAGCACCTTTGAGAGTGTTTTGCCCGAAGAGTAGTGGGACGAGTAATGCAGAGAGAGAGGGCGGAACTTGATGTAATTTTTTTGGTTTTTGGAATAAAACACAAGGTTTGGTTTGTTTGGTTTTCACCTTTACTTCTGTTGCCTGAATCCCTGCACACATCACTGAAACAAACAAATCAGAATTTCTATTCTGACTTGGCCCCTTGCTCAATAAGCAAATGGTCATTGTGACTGTCCTTGATAACTGGTCAAGGGGCCAAGCCTTTATTTTAACGAAGGTAAGGGAAAAATGTGGTGACGATAAATGCGACAGGCAAGCACACGGATGCAAGCGGTATTAAAGTGAGATGCTGCACGCAAATATAATCATGCAAAATTGATTTGTTTTCTCTTTTTTTTTTATATTTGGCATTTTTTTTATTTTATAAAAAAGATTTTTTTGCTTGCAAATATGTACATTTTCTCTTTTCCATTTTTTTGTTGTTTTTATCATTTCAATTTTTTTATTGCTAACGCCCGGCAAGCACCCAAATGACACCTAACCTTCGTGAGAACAGGGGTTTCTTACTAACCTCCCAGGTATCCTAAGTGCACATCTAGGTTGATTTGGGCCTCTAGACCCCTCGAATGATGATCCCGCCGGCTAAGACTTACCCTGATGACAATACCGTCATGCCATGCTTAGGCTCCCAGTCGCTTCCGACCACAGGGATTCACCCAAAAGGTGTTCGAGGTAAATGATTTGCCCGACCTGGGTCTGTTTCCTCACAACTCTAGATGGTATATGATGGAACACCCTGGAACCCTAACGACCAACCGCGCGACGCTGACCCGGAATCAGACGCCGTCGCACCCATAGGTGACGCGCTTGCATTGGCCTAAGCCCGAGGTTAAACAAGAAGACATCAAGGTGGTAAACAGGGGTCTTGACTAGCCAGAAACACGGAGACTCCTTCGCAGCGATAGCTTTTGCTTTTCAAAGTAGGCAACCATATGTGTATATTAAAATAAGGTCGCAGACCCTGGGCAGTTTTCACCTTTCAGAAACTCCATCGAACCTTCATCTTTAGAGGAAGAAGGAAGAGCGTGGGGGATAAACCTCTTGAGAGGATCAGCAAAACCGTTAACCCGGCGAGCGAATAAGGGCCCATTAACTCTTTCCTTTCGGACAACTTCGGACCAAATCTCGAGCATTTACATTCCACGGCCCCTTTTATGGATTCAGACTTTTGCTTTGAGGGGTTCCATTTATCGCACCAGGCACGGTCACGACCAGGCTTTTTTTGATTTTGTATTTCTTTTTGTGAGGGAGATAAAGTCATTTGACGTTTGTGGGCTTCCTTTTCGTATGCCTGCGGGGACACTGCCCTCTTCTCGTGCTCTGATCGATGCTCGAGAAAATGGATCCTACTCTTGCCTTTGGGGTTTGAGTTTCGGTTTCTCATGCTCAGCGTTTTAAGGGCGCCGACTGTCTCATTTGGTCGAAGAGAAAAGAATAAAGATTACAGTTTTCGGAGATCTTCTGGGTGGGGCCCCACCGTACGTGATGCTACCGACTTTTTTGAATAAAATACATAAGTGAGCACATGTTAGCTTCCTTCGAGCGAGCATAGGCTGACGTGGCCGGACAGGGATCTCCACGGTTCTGGCAAACCAAGACCCGGTGCCTACCAAGCCTTAATGGGCCCTATCCTAACATGAAGGTTAAATGCAGGGACCTAACTATATGGTGACTGCCGGGCATCGGCATTTTGAATTTTCCATATTTTTAGTGGTTTTCGGTATTTCTTTATTTTTTGATGTTTTTATCTTTTCATCATTTTTTTGTTTGTTGTGCTAAGGGTAGTATTTCTTAAGATAAAGCCCATTCCAAGGGTGGGATAACTTGGTCCCTTCGGCGTTGACTAGCTTGTAGGCGTTGCCAGGGTACACGGCTTGAATTACAAATGGTCCTTCCCAATTGGGTTGGAGCTTAGAACGCGGCCCTCCAGGTTTGACAAAAATTCTTTTTACGACCATCTCACCGACTTTGAATTTTCTCTCAACGACTTTCTTTTGGTAAAAGCGAGCGAGTCTATTTTGATACACACGCGCGTGTTCGGCAGCGGCCAGCCGTTTCTCATCCAAGAGTTCCAACTGGGCGAGTGAATTACGACGATCGTCGAGGGGAAATTCCTCGTCCAATTGTACCATGAGAGAAGGGATCAGAGTCTCGTACGGGACTACCGCTTCCATACCATAAGTAAGGGCAAATGGAGTCTGCCCGGTGGGGGTACGGATTGAAGTGCGATAGGCCCATAGAGCTTCGATAAGCTTTTCTGGCCAGTCTGAAAACTTACTAGACTCGCAGGTTTTTTTGATGATTTTGAGCAATATTTTATTGGTGGCCTCCGCTTGGCCGTTACCTTGTGGGTAATAAGGCGATGAATGATGCAATGCAATTGCGTACCTTTTGCAGAGGTCCTGTAGGTCCTGAGAAATGAACTGTGGCCCATTGTCGGTGATGATCGTGCTTGGGACGCCGAATCTGGCGAGGATGTTCTTTATGACGAATTTGCAGACTGTTGACGCCTTAATTTCTGCGTAAGCTTCAGCTTCGGCCCATTTGGTGAAGTATTCTGTCGCAGTAAGGATGAAAGATTTCTGCTTGGTGAGGGAATTGGGATCACCTAAGGGACCAATGATGTCGAATGCCCACATGGAGAAAGGCCATGGGGAGGATATTGGATGAAGTGAGGAAGATGGTGAATGGATTTTATCGGCGTGAAGTTGACACTTGACACACCTACGGACATAGACAGCACAATCCTCTTCCATAGTGGGCCAGTAAAAGCCTTGGCGAATGATCTTCTTGGCGAGCATCTGACTATTCACGTGGCCACCGCACACGCCCGAGTGCGTCTCCTCTACACATTTCCAAACCTCATCGTCACCAAGACATCTTAACAGAATACCAGTAAGGCTGCTCCTATAGAGTAGACCTCCAACCAAAGTATATTTCTGAGCCACCCTTCTTATGGCTTTCTTGTCCTCTGTGGTGGCCCCTTCAGGATAAGACTGATCTTGGCAGTATTTGACAATTTCATAGAACCATGGTTTCTCTTCATCAGCCAGTTCTTCTTCGGCCTCTGCCAATATGATTTCCCTCTTCTCAAGGATATCTTCCTGCAGGATCTTCCTTGCTATCCTGTCTTTGATATTTACATAGGAAGCATCATCGATTGCAGGGGCGTGAAGTTTATAGATGGAAATGGACTTAAACCATCTTCTTAGAGGGAACCTTATGGATGATGCCAACGAGGCGAGGGCATCGGCGAGAATATTCTGATGACGAGGGACATGAACAAAGATCAGTTTGGCGAACAGTTTGGCAAAGGCAGCAGTGAGTTCTTGGTATGGCTTGAGTTTGGGATCACGAGTGCGATATTTAGTGAGCACCTGGCGAAGGATGAGTTGACTATCACCTACGACTCGCAACTCAGTGATACGAAAAGAATGAGCGAGTTCTAGGCCAGCTAGAAGAGCTTCATATTCGGCTATATTGTTGGTGACTGGAAATTTGAGTTGGTATGCCAATGGGAATGTGAGGCCTTCAGGCGACAGGAGGGCGACGCCGATTCCTCTCCCTTGAGAATTCAGAGCTCCATGAAAATATAGCGTCCACATTGGCTCATCTGATTGGTTGATGGACATTAGTTCCTCATCTGGAAACTCTGATTGGACGGGATCGAACTTGGGAAGAGGATGGTGAGCGAGATGCTCGGCTATGGCATAACCTTTAATCACCTTTTGCTGGATGTAGGTGATGTCGAACTGAGAGAGAAAACTTTGCCAGCGTGCTAGCCTATCCGTAAGGATGGATTTCTCCAGAAGGAATTTGATAGGATTCATTCGAGCAATCAAGTGGACCTCGTGAGCCAAGAAGTAGTGCTTCAATTTCTGCACTATCCAAACGAGGGCAGCACAGGTTTTCTCCATGCCGGTGTACTTCTGCTCACAGGGATTGAGAAGTTTGGACAAGTAATAGGTTGCCCGTTCCTTGCCTTCTTCATCAGCTTGTGCGAGGACGGCTCCCACGGAGTCATCCAAGACTGAGACGTAAAGGATCAGAGGTTTTTCCGGTTTGGGTGGAATGAGAACGGGTGGACTAGCCAGATATTCCTTCAACCCTTCAAAAGCTTTCTGACATTTAAAATTCCTATGGAATTCTACTCCTGGCTTGGTCAACTCGTAGAGAGGTCTACACCTTTGTGAATGTTGGGACACAAACCGACGAATAAACTGTAACCTCCCGATTAAACCTCAGACTTCCCTCAAATTCTTGGGAGGCGGCATATCCCTGATAGCCTTGGCTTTGTCGGGATCTATCTCGATCCCTCTTTTACTCACGATGAACCCCAGCAATTTACCTGACGACACACCAAACACACACTTCTTCGGGTTCATTTTCAATTGGAACTCTCTTGACCTTTGCAAGACCTTAGCCAAAACTTCTGGATGTTCCATCCTGGTCCTTGATTTCACCAATAAGTCATCCACATACACTTCCATATATATGTGCATCATATCATGAAATATGGCCATCATCGCTCTTTGGTAAGTAGCTCCAGCATTCTTTAATCCGAACGGCATGACCACGTAACAATATGTTCCCTAAGGGGTAGTGAATGATGTCTTTTCCTGATCCTCTTCTGCCAAACGAATTTGATTGTATCCTGAAAATCCATCCATGAAAGAGAGGGTTTCGTAGCCTGCCGTGTTATCAATCAGCACATCAATGTGAGGTAAGGGAAAATCATCCTTTGGACACGCGCGGTTAAGGTCCCGGAAGTCGATGCAAATCCTGACTTTCCCATCTTTTTTCATGACCGGGACAATGTTCGCCACCCATTGAGGATAAAGAACGACTCTAATGAACCTAGCTTTGTGGAGTTTATCGACCTCTTCCTTCATTTTCAAAGCCATCTGAGGGTGGAAACGCCTTAACCTTTGTTTTACCGAGATGGACCCAGGTTTTAGGGTTAAACGGTGTTCGACCAAGGTTGAATCCAGACCCGGCATATCCTCGTAGCTCCATGCAAACGTGTCCTTATATTCCTTGAGAACCTCAATTAATGCCTCTTCTTCAGAGGGTGGTAGGTTGTCACTTATGAGGATGATCCTAGGGTCTTCCTCAGTTCCCAAGTTGACTTCTTTGGTGGATTCTTCTACGGCGGTTGACGGCTCGTCGAATCTCCTCATTCCACTAGCGTATGCGCCCGCCGCATCAACATATTCTTCACCCTCTTCTTCAGTGGGGCATTCTTCATCCGTGATCTCGTAGACTCCATACCCTTCATCAGATGCACAGTCGCCCTCGCATTCTATTTCCGATAGCTGGATGGGATTTTCTAACAACTGGGGGATGGCAAGAAGGGCCTGACACCTGGCGGCTAAATCCAGGAAGAATCGACGAGGGATCTGCCTACCCTTTGATTTCTTCCAAGGTACTACCCTTGGCCTATCATTCCTAGATTGACTGACAATATTTACAGAAGAAGAGGAAGACGAAGAGGATGGTGTAGAATGTACAGGAGAAGATCCCTCAGAGGAGGGGTAGAAAAGGTTGCTCATCGGACCTTGGACGGGTGGTCCGCAAGGCGGTACGCACCCGTGGGAGATGTAGGAGGTTTCCTCAACGAAGATGTGTTGTTGGGAAGTTTGAAAATTGACGTTTTTTTTCGTTTTCATTTTTAATGACAAAGCAGTGAAAAGAGATTGGAGGAGAGAGGAAAGTGGTTATGGCTAGAGGATTGTGAGGCTCATAGAGCAGATCATGGTTGAAGACCTGGCGCGGGTTGAAAAGCCCGCGTAGGTATGTAAGCAAAGAAGGGGACCTAGGAAGATCATCAGACAATTGTCTGGCCCAGGAAGAAGATATCAGCAAAGGTTGAGACGAGTGGATGGAGAAGATGGTGGCTAATGAGCCGTCGACGGCAATGTTGAGGACGGATGAAGATCCGTCGATGACAGGGTCCTTCTGGCGAGGACGAGGATAGTTTGGAACCTTGGCAAGAGTGGTAATATTCTCTGGTATTTTGGAGATCAATGGTGGTTCTTCAAGCTGCAGAGACGAGAACATCCTTTCCAGTGCAACGGAAATGTCCCGTATGTCGAACCATTTGTCCCACTCGCATTCCGGATCTTTGATCTTGCCTCTTTTGGTGATCCTCGGACATTTTTCAGCCAAATATACAGCATGTGATCCCCCATATGCTTCTCGTGGGTGATCTCCCATCTGAACAACGGGCCCTCTGTTGAAGTGGTTTGATAGAGTCCACGTGAGGGGCTTCCCATCTGCTTTGAACGGTCCTTTGAAGCCTAGGCCAAACCTGCGGTTCGGCCTAATTTCCTTTGGCGGTTTGAGCATACCCTGTAACTGTGCGCCCAGACCTTTTCCTTGTTGATAGCCGATGTTCCTCATAATCTCCCAACCTTTGGAGTGAAAAGGGAGACATGATGTTGTGGTTGCCCTGACCGGCTCCTTTGGTGCTAGTGGAACATGAGATGGATCACGTACGTCCAGCAGTGACAATATGGGCCGATGAGACGGCCAAACAGAAGGCAGAGAGGTGTTGATAGCATCCACTGTGTGAAGGACAGGTGTACTGACCACTTTAATAATTCTCCCATTGTAAGGAAACTTCAGGCACTGATGGTTGGTGGAAGGCACAGCGTCCATGGCTTCGATGTAAGGGCGACCCAGTATAGCCTTGAATGTGGAGTCCATGTCGAGGACATGGAATTCCATGGGAATTGACATGGGGCCTAGTTCTGCCTCCAGAATAATCATCCCCTGCGGCGGCCTTTTGCTATTGTCATAAGCCGTGACCGTGATCGAGGAAGGTCTTATTTGTTCCTCGTTGACCCCACACAACTGAAGAGTGCTCATGGAGATCACATTTATGGATGCACCCGTGTCCACGAGACACGGGTTTATGGATACCCCATTAATTTTTATTGAAATGCACAATGCATATTTCCGAGCTTCCTTGGGAGCGAGCTCGTAGTTGTGAAACATGATGGCTGGTTGTGTGTCTGTTGGGGTCAGGACGGTCGAAATCTTCTCCACGGGGAGGTCTTCATTAACCATGACCTTTTGAAGATATCCCATCAAGGCCGCCTGGCGGGATGTGGATCTTTGAAGTAGCTCTAGGATGGAGATCCGGGCAGGTGTCTTGTCCAAGTGTTTCAATAGATCATACTGTGTTCCAGGGATAGCTCTTTCTGGTTGTTCTGCATCATCCTTCTCTGGCTGAGATTGCTCGGGATTCTGACTGTTGTGGGGAAAAACCCTGTGGAAAATCCTTCCACTTCGGAGCACCATTGCCTGCGGCTTTTGTACCTCTGTGGGGGTAGCAGTGGGTTTTAACAGGGGTTTGAGGGGTAGTAGTGGAGGAACGGTTGATGAAGCAGGGGTGATGACGGGAGCAGGGATTCTGATGAGGGGTTTGTTAGGTGGCGGCATGGTGGAGGCAGAGGGGATATTGCGCGGATTATGAAGGATAAGGGGTCTAGAAGGTGGCGGTGGAGACGAAGTAGGAGTGGGTAGGGCTTGAAGTGGGCAATGATTTTGAGGTGGGTGATGGTTAATGAGTGGTTTTTAAGGCATTAGTGGTGATACAGTGGAGAAAGACGGGGTTATGTATGGTTGACGGATGATAAGGGGTTTAGAAGGCGTAGGGGTAAATGTGGTAGAGGTGGATGGTAAAGTGGGGGAGTGGGAGAAGATGAGAGGGTGTGAAGGCGTAGTGGAGAGTGTCGGTTGATAGGAGGTCGGGGTGCGGATGAGAGGGCGTAATGGTAGTGGAAATGGTGATGGTGATACTGACCCGGGTTGATGAGAGAGAGGTGCTACCCGGGCGAGGTGAGGGGGTTGCATGACGATAGGGTTGGAGGTAGAAAGAATGGAGGTACTTTCCTGGTGCCACACCTGCTCTCTCCTGACTTCCGGGAAGGAGGAGATGGGGTTAACCTAATGATTGGGCTGTTGGTGCTCCGGTAAAGGATTCTGGATTATGCCCATGTCGGGTTGTTGTTGTGGGGCCTGCTGAGCCTGCTATTGTTGTTGTGGTTGCTGTTGCTGTTGCTGTTGTAACTGCTGCTGTGGCCTATGAGGGGGTCTCCTAGCCTTGAGAGCCGCGACGTATCATCTCATCTCATCCCAATCTATTTGATGTTCATCATTCATATCATGGATGTAATCTTTGAAATGGAAGCAGTAATCTACTGTGTGTCCCGGCTGCCTGTGGTAGATACAGTATTTGGAGGTATCAACATTGGGGGGCCACGCGGGCCTTTCTCTAGGTAGGGCGAGTTGGTTTGATGCCATGAGGGCATTAAAAATGTCTGCTAAGGTTTCCGGCAATGGTGGATAGTAGGCTCTCTTGGGACCGAGCGGCCTCCTTTGTTGCTATTGGGGACCATAGTTCCCCGGGGGTGGAACTTGGTTGTACTGAAGTGGTGGTTGTTGTTGCTGAGGTTGTGGTTGTTGTTGCTGGGGTTGGCGTAATGGAGGCATATTATCCTGGGGTGGATTATTTTGGGGTGGAGGACGAAGAGAGAAAGGACCTGGTTGAAGGGGAAGTCGGGGCATTTGTGGAGGCCTTGGGTTGACTGCATAGTTGGCATTGTTGACCGTACCCACTTGCTCATTTGTCACGACCCCTTCTGTGGCTCCGCCCGGGACATCAGCGCCTGTCTTTCTGACTACTTTGGGCTTCGGCGACTCAAACATGTTCATAATGGGGGAGTCTTTTAACTAGGTTTGGATGTATCGGGCCCTTTCATAGAGTTCCTCCATTGTAGTAAGTTTATTCATGGCCAGGACGTGTCTGAACTGGGGGGTTGCATTAGACACAATTATCTTCACTTGTTCGAGCTCGGAGAGGGTGTCCCTTATTCTTTCTGCCAGAGACCTCCACCTATCAGCATAGCGGACAAAATCCTCATCGGGCTTCATCTTTTCGGCCACTAGGTCGGTAATGGAGAGTGAGGGACCGACCCTATCCCTATATTTCTGTAAGAACATTCTCTGGACTATTTCAAAATTCTCGGCCTCGCGGGGCTCCAAGGAATAGAACCACTCAAGCGTGGGACCATCCAATGATCTCCGAAAGAGGTATGCGAGGGACCTCTGATCGTTTTGTCAATAGGAGGATTCATACATGAAATCCTTGAGGTGAATGAAGGGGTTGCCGGTACCGTTGTATCTGCGGTACGTGGGCATTTCGGAGGGAGGATGATGAGGGCATCTCCCGACACCCCTCTAGCTTTGATCGCCTGCACACTCTTGATATGGATTGATCATGGTCTACACTTGTTATCTTCATTTCCCAAGTTTCATTTTATGTATTTTCTTTTTATTGAGTCCTATCTTATGTATTTTCCTTTATTGAGTCATATGATTTTAGTCCATTTCCCTTGTTATGTTTAATTGGGCCTTATTACTTTAGTTATGGGCCCATAGGATTGAGTCTAGGATATGCTCGGTCTTTTATCTTATTGTCAAGGGTATTTTGGTCATGTAAAGAATGGTTACCTATATATAGGCCCCATCTCTCCTCTTGTATTCAACTTTTGATGAATATTGAAGAAAACCCTTTCAAACTCTCTCAATATCTCTCTCTCTCTCATTATCTCTCCATTCTCTCTCCTCCTCTCTCTAAATTTCAAAATTCACTCTCTCTCCTCCCCCTCTCAACCACTTCCAACCCCCACCTACCTCCATTAACTCCCCACAACTTCCCACAACCCCTCTTTAATCCTCACCTAGTCCCAAGGAAGTTCCACCACTCAAAACCCCACCCTCCAACCACCACCTACCCCTTTCACTTCCCTAAGCATATCTCCACCTTCCCAAGGCTGAATTAACTCATTCCAAAGCCCAAATTCGAATCTCCCCTTCCCTCCTTGCTCCCTAGGTCGCACCCCTCCTCTCCCCTCAAGCCAAGTTCGCCCCCTCCTCTCTTCTCCACTCCAGCTTTATGTGCAGGCCGACCTGCAGTTTAGCACTCTGTTGCAGCGACGTCCACGACTGCATCCTGGTTCTGCTGGTGGCGTGACCTAACTTTATGGAAAGGCCTCCCTATGCTCTTCGCAGGCGAGGTGGAATCACTCCATTCCGAGTTCGTGGCCGTCCGTGAAGGCTGTTCTTCCCCGACTGCGCAGAACCTCTCAGACCAGGAGCCAGAGCGGCAGAGAAGACTCTCCCACGACGAACCTTGAAGGAACCAGTCTTCGAGGTCTTCTACAAAGTTCTTCCTCCCCTTGTCAGCGTCCAGGAACAGAAGGCAGAACCCCGTTCGGCATCCAACAACCAGAGATACCAATTTTCTACCACACCCACGCCGGTCTGTCTCCTCACAGTCTGCACCGACCACAGTCCACTTCTCTGGACACCCAGCTCATCTCCAACATCAGAAGACTTCCCCGTTTGTTTTTCTGCAAAGTAGACTCATCCATGATTCCAACGAGTCTAGCGGTGCCAAATTTGGAGCTCAGGAGCGATCGTGGAAGCTTCTGCAACCTGCTGTTTCAGACTGAGCTCGGCCAGAGACCAGAGCTGCATCCATCTTCCAGTCGCTGGAGCAGTCAGCCCCCAGATCAGAACGTCGTCCAAAAATTCAAGCCGTACCCCTCTCCGGTTAGCAAGCTTTTTGCGCAAGTTTCATCAGATCCCAAGCTCGGTGGAATTATTGGCAGCATCAACATCGGCCCTCTGTCCAGAATTACAGAAGCTAGGCAGAATCGGCAAAGCTCGGAAAGTCGACTCTATCTCGCTCGTTCCCCTCCCCGCTTGGCCGGCTGAAGGCCCCTCCCTGCGTGGAGGTAATTTTTGGTTGTAATACATTAACCCCCACCCCAAGATCCCCCCCTTGCAAGGGGCGTAGTGCTGTACCTCTTCACATTTTCAGGTCAAGCTCCATCGCCGCGGCGATCGGGTGTATACCCTCGCCTCCCGGCGCGCCCTCATCTCCGAACGGGATCGGTGTCTTCACACCGATCAGGTGAGCTTCTGATCACACCCTTGTAGCTTCATTTCTGTAAATGTAGTATTGCCTTGAATGCCCGTCGGACGGTAAGAGAGTGCTCGGAATTCATTTTAAGCAATATCGTGCCCACCGCGGCCCGTGAGTGAGTGCCACCCCACACCCCGCCTTGCGGGCCAGCCACCCACAAAGTTGGGACTCCCAGGCCCATTGGAGGTCAGCCTTAGCATTGTAAGTCCATTAGGACAATTGGGTCCCGCCTCGGACCCTCACCATCATCTCCCGGACCCACCGGGTGAACGTGTGAACCGAGTGAGCAGAAATCATCGTTGCGAGAATCATTGAGCGCTTGTATGCTTGCGGGTCTAAGTCCTAGGGTCACCTTATCATATTTAGTGGTCTTTGGGCTGTGCCACATCAGAGGAAGATGAATGACGGGAAGGATTGGCAAAGCAACCTCCGGGGTGGCTTTCACGTCCACCATCCTTCTCAGATTTTGAAACTGCTCGTCCATACGATTGAACCTATTGAGGAGCGATTGGGCGAGATCCTCTGAAGGTGAAGGTGGCATTTGCCACTGGGGGAGAAACTGTCTCCCGGAGACTTGATTGGGGAACCCGGAATGGGAGGGAGCTGTCGGACCGCCGACAGTTGGCCCTGGCTGAAGCGGTGTGTGGGGAACAACGAGAGTTTGAGATTGTGACGGGAACTGGAATGAGGGTGGTTGTTGGCTCGCTTGTCCTTTAAGCGAGGGAGACTGGATGGCTTGTGCCAACGAAGGAGATGGAATGGCCTGCACGGACTCTTGGAGAGGTGCGATGGCCGGAGTTGATTCTTGGGGCGTGGGGGAAACAGATTTCCCCTTCAAAATGGCCTGGAAGGCCCGGAGCTGTTTAGAGGTAAGCTCCGTGTTGGCGAGGACGCCCAGTAAGGAAGAGATATCCTGTGGTGGGGACGTGTCCCCGGCAATAACCTGCACCTCATGCGAGAGCTCATGAGAACGACCCGAGTCCATAGCATAGACTCGCGGGTCGGCTGACAAACCACGACTAGGGTGGTTTTCCTCAAAAGACTCGTGAGCCATGCTCACAGTTTTCCCAGAACGTAAAAACATACACTAGCAAGCAGGTAGCAGAGATTATCAAACAAGTGGATGCCTTTACGCCTTTTTTTGTGTTTTGATTTTTGATGATTTTTTCGTACTTTTAGCGAGATCCGAAGTTCACACAAAATAGGGACCCTAGTTTATTTTTGTTTCACCGCCGTGTCCGCTAGGGTCTCTCGTCTCACCACGAATGAAATGACTAACTTCGGGGAACTTCAATGGTACAACCAGCCCAGTGAACGAAGAGGAGATTCTTCGATGTCGGGGACTTGCGGAGGTCCCAGTGGAGGAGATTCTAGTCCGTTGAGAGGAATTCTCAAACGGAGAGTCCCTCCTTCACCGGGAAAGGGTGATCCTCAAAAAATGAAAAAGGATAGAAAAGAGGGATGGATGCATGCAATGAAATGCTGACAGAGATATGGAGTGGGAAAACAACAGAAATAACAGACATATAATAAACAAACAACCAATCAAAACTGACAGTGCTGCCGTGAGTACAACGGGGGCGCGCGCGAGCGCCAAGGTGGAGACGCACGGATGGTGCCGAACTTGCAAGGGTAGCCAAAAGGAAGCAGTAGAGGTCCCACCGTGATCGCCAATCTGTGAGCGACGTCACGCGGTTCGGGGTGCGAAGAGGACGCGGAGCGCGCGGGCTCCTTCTTTTCGTTTGCTGCAACACAGAACTAAGAGAAAAGAGAAGGGGCCACCACGGGAGATTGCTCCAGTGGGGCGTGCAGGATAAATGTAATATAGCAAGATATGGGGGTTAAACGGCCATAGCGGGAAGTGACTCGCCGCGACCTCGGGGGGACGGGAATGGTGCAGAAATTAAATAACAAGAATTGAAACGGCCATTGGGGAAGTGACTCGCCGCGGCCTCGAGAATATGAGTAGATAAGAATATAACAGAATATAAGGAGAATATAAAGAGCGGGAATTTAAACGGCCATTGGGGAAGTGACTCGCCGCGGCCTCGAGAACATGAATAGATAAGAATATAATATATAAGAACGGGAATTTAAACGGCCATTGGGGAAGTGACTCACCGCGGCCTCGAGAATATGAATAGATAAGAATATAACATATAAGAATGGGAATTTAAACGGCCATTGGGGAAGTGACTCGCCGCGGCCTCGAGAATATGAGCAGAATACAACAGAATATAAAGAGAGTATAAGAACGGGAATTTAAACGGCCATTGGGGAAGTGACTCGCCGCGGCCTCGAGAACAAGATGTGATCGCCAGGGGCCGAAAGACCCCAAAATAAAGAAAGTGATTGCGCCTACCTCAAGAGCAGGAAACGGCGGGTTGCTTCTTCCTCCCCCTTCGGCCGGCCGACGGAGAGGGCTTTCCTTGGGTACCCTTGCAAAACAACGACAAACAAGTGACCAGTGGATTAGAAAGATGAAGGTGTAGTATTCAAATCCTTGCGATAAAAATAACGAAATGATGGCAAGACACACACTTGGTTGGTGTTGTCTTTTAAACCCCTCTCGGACTCGAGTAGGAGGAAAATGAGATGATGGATGCAAGAAGTATATAAGAAGAGGCGCCCTTATGAAGGGGGATAGATGATGTGAGATGATGAATGCAAAAGAACTAGGAAGAAAAGGAAAGGATTGGCTTATTGGATGTGCCGATGGTGAAATCCGGCGGAGCTCCGGTAGCGTAGGGATGGCGTGGAAGCGCGGTGGATGAAGACGACCTTCCTCTCGCGAGCGTGGGCACCCGAGAAACCGGCAGAACCTCCACCTACAAAAGACCCCACGGGTTAGAAAATGACTCCGGTAGCCTCTGGGCTCCGGCAGCCTATCGGATCTCTTCGAAGCTCTTCCAGAACTGAGGGGGGGGCCTCTATTTATAGAGCTACGGAGGGTGGAGGCGTCCAGGACCCTGGACACCTCCATCAGGGCCGAACTAATATTTTATTCTATTTTTATTAATTTTTTTGGAATACTTTTGTGGGGGCGTCCAGGGTCCCGGACGCCTCTAATAGGTCCACCGAATACTGCTGACGGCCGCACGCGGTTTGGCACAACGCGTGGTTTTGTGAGCGACGCCTCGTGATCAGAAATGGGCGCGTCCAGGTGGATGGACGTCTTCAAAATTTAGATTTTTTCACACACGACAAACCGTCGTTCGGTGGCCGGCGCCCGTGAGAGAGTTGATGGAGGCGTCCAGAGGCCTGGACGCCTCCATAAATATATTGTTTTATTTTTTTTATTTTCCTTTTGTGCCAAGGCTGGCATTTTGATTTTTTTATAATTGTTTTTATGGAGGCGTCCAGGGGCCTGGACGCCTCCATTAATATATATATATTTTTATTTATTTTCTAATTTTTATCCCAACTGGTATTTTACACACATATTTTTTATTTTTGGTTTTATGGAGGCGTCCAGGGGCCTGGACGCCTCCATTAATATATATATTTTTTTATTTAATTTTGGGCCCTGAGAAAAGAATAAAATAAATTAAAAAGATGGGGGCGTCCAGGGGCCTGGACGCCCCCATTAAGACCCACCCAGGTCCTCAATCGGCGGCCGCCCGGCAGACACCTTCTTGGTTCCGGAATCTCTTGATGTGTCTGACTGGTGTTGACGCCGTCCGAATGCCGTGACGAGATGATTCCGGATGCCGAAAAAGGCAGAAGAAGACCCAAGAAAAGGAAGTGCTCAAGTGATTCGAAATGCGTAAGCCGTCGCGGGGCGTCATATAGTAATATGAGACTTTCTCAGGAGACGTCAAGAATGGCGTGTCTACACGGCACACATGGCCAATAGGACGTTTGCCGCCACCAACAAAATTCGGTTCAAGCACCTCCTCGGATGCCGTCACGCGGTGGAGCGAGTTCCCCATCCTTTCTCTGAAGGGGTGGACGCTCTCCTGCCAAGGTACGAGCTATTCGCATGAGGGATTGTCAAAACCGCTACCCCACCTTCCAAAGTGATAAAACCACATGCAGAATAAGATGGAGAGGCATGAAGCCAAGAGATTCCTTTCCATTAAAAAGGGAGTACATAAAGGGCCCCGAGGGGACACCATATCACAAAAGAGAATAAAAAGAAAAAGAAGGGATAGACAATTTATGGCCGTCGGAATATATCTTCAAAGGCTAGAAGACCCACATAAGGAGCGGCCCCCAGCTCATGAAGGTGCGCCTCCTCCTCCTGAAGTCCAATGGACATGTCTTGGAGAGACATCACTCGTCCCTCCAGCGAGGCTACCTCCTCTTCGGACCGCGGTCGGATAAAGGATAATTGCTGCAGTTCGGCTCGAAGTCCGGAGAGCTCCGTCTCCAAGATGGCCATCCGGTCCCGCACAGCTTCTTCCCGCTGAATAGCACCTTGTAGCTCGGCTCGACGTTCATCAAGCATAAGCGTCAGCTTCCCCAGCTCAGATTTATATTCTGACCTCTGCAGCTTCAACGCCGTTAGCTTATCAACCATAGTCCGTGCTAGGAAGTCTCTCCGATGCACGAATTTCAGTAGAAGCAGCACCCGCTGAACCCATATGTCCAAAGGGCAGCCCATGGCCTGCAAGCCAGCGGTGAAGCGATTGGCGACTTCCTTCAGTTGCAGATACGTCAAGCCAGGCTGGGATTCTACTAGCTGACGTAGCATGTCTAGATGCTGCTAGACAAAGTTGTCAGAGGAAGTGAAGCCGAAGGAGGCAGAGGGGACGACTTCAAAGGTCACCTCGCCATCGATATCTTCCCACAATGCAACGTCTGGCTGAGAGGACAAAGACGGCAGATCTACTGTAAGGGCTGGCCAGTCCTTTTCTGTGCTCTCCTGCTGAGCTGAAGATTCCTCCCCTATCGCTGTATCGGAAGCTATAGCTTGAACATCCGCAGGGGGAGAATCGATGAAGGATGGAGCTGCCTCTTCATGAGTCTCTTGAATAGGGGCTTCATCTTCAGCTGCTCTTTCTGGTGATTGGGAAGGAGCTACTATAGTCGGAGAAGGCAGAAGTCCAGTCTCTATAGCCACTATGGCAGGGACTGCTGACTCGGGCGCAATTGACATTACATCAGCCGGTATAAAAGCAGAGCATCTACATGGATCGTCTTCGGCTCTAAAATCCGAAGCCCTGATAGGAATGCAACTCTCTCCTGAGGCCCCTAAGTCCAACGATGCTAAATCTGTCGAAGACTGTATCCGCACTGGCACAGGGCGAATGATCTCAGGAACTCCCATGCAAGTTAAAGGCAGAAAAGGGACAATAGCCCAGTTCGTAGAAGAAATGTCCGTGATAGCTGTGGTTGTCTCTGAGCTAGCAGTGACAATACCCTAAGACCAAAGCAAAGCAACCTTCAGCACTAGATGAAAGAAACAGATGAAGCAACAAATATGAAAAGGAACCCACCTTTGAAGTAGGGTCCACACCCTCGAAGTGGGGTGAAAGAGAAGGAAGCTCTGTAGTCGGAGTAACAAATGGTGGAGTTATGTCAATCTCGGTGTCGAGCCCGGCAAACTCCTCTTGCAACTCCTCCTCGGAAGATAGCACCAGCAGCATAGCAGGCTGAAAAGGTAGAGCACCTTTTGCAAATACAAGCGGGGCCTCTGATTCAGGAGCATCCCCCTCACTGCCGCTGAAAGTCGCTTCCTCCTCATCAGAGACGGTCTTAGAACTGCCTGAGGATATTTCCACACTAGCTACACATTGTGGGGCCACCTCTAAAACATGTCGGGATGTAGACCGGGTAATTATGCGCCTGGCCGGAACAGTACTCTGCTTCGACTGAGTCTTGTGACCCTCCTGTGGTTGAAGCAATCCTTCTGTCATCATAGCTTCAGTCTGCTCTTCTCCTGCCACTGTTGCAAAAGGGACCTCTGAGGAATATCGCAAAGAAGACAATGCAAGTATGAAACAGATGAAAAAAAAACACACTTACCCTCCGCCTCACTAGCCGGCGTGGGAGAAGGCAACCTGGTCCTCACCATAGAAGGTGCTACAACTGGCTCTTGGGTTGTGCAAAAGGAAGGGGTCAGATTCAAGGACTTCTTTGAAATCCAGCGAAAGAGAATGAGGAATGCAATTGCAGGCTATTGATGTTACCCTGAACCGATGTCTGAGCAGCCTCCCTTTCATATTCAAACTCATCAAATGAGGGAATATCAGGGAGAGGGGTCCCGGTGTCCATAGCTACCGAAGCCGATTGCTGAGCATAAACCTTCTTGGCCTTCCTGGCCTTCCCAACTGCAGCCTTAACTACGGAAGCCTTTCTCTTCTTTCCAGGAGGCAGGGGAGTAGTAGACGGTGCTGCTGCAGG
The DNA here is from genome assembly GCA_022559845.1 of Amorphophallus konjac. NCBI lineage: Eukaryota > Viridiplantae > Streptophyta > Magnoliopsida > Alismatales > Araceae > Amorphophallus > Amorphophallus konjac. Next base: position 175,901,383 of record CM040127.1, on the reverse strand, counting down.
GATTTCAAAATAAGTAGGCTTCTCAGCCTGCGCAATGATTTTTCTATAAAGCCCCTGTCGCTTTATATCAGGCCTATCTGTTGAAGTTGTCAGAGAGGTAATGTGATCAGTGGATGCAAAGTGTGAATACTGAGCAGAAATCACTGCAGTCAGGAAAGAAGATATCATACCTGCTGGGCCGTCGTAAAAGATAGAGAGCGGCCAGTAAAGATAAGCTACCTCCATGGAGTGTGAAGCAGCCTCCTTGATAAGCCAGCATACATCGCCAAGTACCTGGCACTTCTCCACTAAAGCTGCCAGGTCACTATGACCATGAAGGTCAAGACACCGAAACAAGTCGAGGTGGTCCATACCCCAGCCATCGACATAATGAAAAGAGATAAACAACGGCTTGTTCAATATGCCGGCTATCGGGTTTTCTACAGATAACCCATGTAAATTCAGCAAAATAAACAACCAAGACGTCTGCTTGTAGTACGTCTGGGTTCTATCTTCCCGGCGCACAAACGTCCTATATGGGTGAAATCTATCTGTCGGACCCCTCCAAGAAACTACTGCTGGGAGCGGCTCTTCGACAGGAAATGGATATTGTTGCGCCTCCAAACGAGCGTCCCCTACACGGCTCAAATGTTTCAAGTTCTGCATGAGAGTGTCCTCATTGATAGCAGAAAAGATAGGAGCCGGCGGGTCAGAATCCTTTTCCTTCAAAGCCCGACGCTGGGCCAGATAGTTCTCAGCCTCCCTCTGGTGCTGTGAATAAAGCCTTCTCAGGTGGGCCTCGGGGATGTCAAACACTGGCCCGGGCTGTTGTTTCAGAAAGGAACGCTCGGCCACGTCCCAGAATGCACCTCTACTATCCCTGTAGAAGCTGGTTCGAATGTTCCACCATTTGATATATTCTGATGTTACCCGGGGAACACGGTTGGAAACTGTGGGAACTCTGAAAACTGCACCGTCCTGGCGATGGTAGAAATCCCACCACAACCGGCCATCGCCGACAATGGTGGACCCATGCTTAGCCCGGCTATCCAGGGGAAATTGAGTAACCGTTGTGGGGATATGCTGGTCATAACCAAAGTTCCGTTCAAAGCGGAATGGATAATATGATTCCAGAAGGAGCAGGCCACCCTTTCTGAAAACTAAGACACTAGGACGGATGGCCATGGCCCATCTGACCAGCTCCGGCTCCAGGATTGGCCGGGCAGTGTTAACCCCTGAGACAGGATGGATATATGTCTCTACCTCTTCCAGCTTGCACTCTCTCTGAGGATCAATCAAAGGAGCTGAACCTGCTGCCAAGCTCTAGAAATGAATACTGCCAGGGGCATCCACCGGCACCTTTATCAGTCGACCCCTTATTTTGAATAGCTGATCATAGAAAGGGCCAGGTTCAGCACTGGCAAACTCAATCATTCGGGGCAATACCGTATCTGCCTGCAAAGTTCTGGGAGCCAACTCAGGAAATAAACTGCAGACCCAGGCGTTGAAAAAATGAAAAGGACCCACGGTCCTCAAAGAACGGGGAGTCCGATGCTTGTACAGATCCCCCAAAGACTTGTATATCAAACACAGGGCCACTAGGCAGAGCGACAGCCTCATTCCCCAGGCCATCTGACAGGCCGGATATATAGCTTCTGGCCGGATGATTGTCTCGTCCCCTTGAGGGAGAGCGAAAGTGCACAGCCAGAATGTGAAGTAAGCCGCACAATGTGTGATGGGGTCTATGCCTGCTGGGTTGGGACCACTGCTGCCTGCACGGCGCAATGAAGATGGCAGCGCCGACTTATAACGAGGAGCCGTTACCTACTTGCTAGCAGTCGGACCCACGGAAGGGAAGTCGGCATATTTCAAGGGCACGTCAAAGAAGTACTGAATCCACTACCCTACCCGGATCCGCAGCTTGCTGCCCTTCTCTCGGGGATGATAACCTTTGGAGGACCCTCTACTGTACGCCAGACAAATGGAGCGATATGCCTTCATCAGGTACCGATATGAGAAGCCAATGGAATATCTGCCTTCACCATCGGAGCTATCCTTCTCAGAATCTGCCAAGCAGACTTCTTCATACGGCTCGCCGTCAATAGGCAGTCCGGAAAGCTGTGACAGACTCTAGAGGTCAAGAGATGTCTCACCCTCTGCTGTATAGAATATGTTGAATAAGGGGCAGAAGACCTCGAACATCCCACAGCATAACCCTCGGGATATAGGATACCGAAATCGGGAAGTAAAAACACTATGATATACCCCGACTCTGATCAGTAGAGGGGCATATTCCTTCAGAACAAACTCAGTAAATTCCACGGCTCCTGCTCGAAATAGGTGGGCGTCAGTGATCTTGGTATCCCCAAACCAACCAGCGGCTAAATGATACTTGAACTGAATGGCCGAACAATTCAGCACAAAAGGCTCTTCGCGGTACCCCCACTTCACTGGCGCCAGGAAGAGACCATAGCCGGGCTTCTCCCTATTGACTCGGCCACTGGCATTATCCCACCGAGCAGGTGTGAACTGCGGGGCCCGGGTCAACATTTTCTTTTCCGGCTCCAGCTCCGATATGCCAAGGACTGCATCCCAGTCACGCTTCTCCCCGGGAAGATATATAGCCTTTCCGCGATATACTGAATCTTTCAGGCTGTCTCTCTCAACCAGAATTGCGGCTTCAACTGTACGAGCTATTCGGTAGTTCCACATTCCACCCACGGTGAAGGTCCGGATAAACGGCAGCAAGTGTTTATCCTTCGGGAAATCCGAGCGATAATTAGTGCCCCGTCTGAAACATGTTTCCATGGCAGTGGAGTATACCCGGGATGTTGACACCGTATCGGTATCAGAATCGGATGATTCATCAACGGAAGCGATCTTGTCGTATCCGAAGTCTAAGCTGTGCACGTTCAGCCAGTTTACTGTGGCCCGTGATATATCTGGTTGGGTTGATGAACTTGTTCCGACGGCTCCAGAAGATGTAGCAGCAGAGCCGGAAGCCATTGCAGTGTCTGCAGTCGAAGAAGAAATGTGAATTAAAAGTCCTAAAATAAAAGTCAGTCTTATAAAGATTGTAACATGATACCCTATGAAAATTTCGGCAGCATCTCCCCTTATTCGGGGTTTGCCCAAAAAGAATAGGGAGTCACCAACCAAGAGGGGATGATCTCGGAAGCAAAAGGGATTAAATCCCCAAAAAACGTCATACCCGGGACGGGAAGAACTCGCGGCCACCGCCGAGAGGATGAAAACTGCTCGCGCCGAAGAAAAGAAATGGAGAGAAGAGAAGCTGAAGAAAGAGAAAGGAAGGGTGAGAATGAGAAGAGAAAGGGCCTCGGGGCCCTAAATAGGGGCCCGAGCGACCAGGGTCTCGGCGCGGTGAAACACGCACCGAGAACCCCCCCAGGTCGAGAGCGCCCTTGGGCCAAAAGGGCGCGCCGAAATCCCCAGGCCGAGAGCCCCTTCGGCCAAGCGCGCCGGGAAGCTATGCGCGCCGAGAAGCTCCGCGCCGGGAGGTCTTCGTGCGCCGAGAAGCCCCTGGCCCCGTGCCGAGAAGCTCCGAAATGCTGAAAATAAAGAAGATATGAAGATGGAAAAAAGTGAAAATGAAGAATACGTGTGCAGAATATTGATGCAACGAGATGATCAGGTCCGAGAATCGGATTGAAGAGAAATTGAGGAAGATGCCCTCGAATAATGAACGTCACCTGCAGGCCCCGTGCCGCCCATTCTGCGCTTGCGCCGCCCGCAGGTGGGGGGCATTTGTTGACACCTTGAAAATGAACAAGGGTGAAAGCACAATTGAAAAGAGGATCAGACCAACAGTGAAAGACCAATGATGAAGCCCGTCAACCATTTACCCGGCTGAAGCCTTTGTCGGCCAAGCTGATGCCCGGTGCCGATATCATTCAGACGGCAACACTGATAAAGCAGTAGTCACTCGACTGATGGGACCTCCTAGCACACTTTAATGAGAGCTGTACTACTGCCTCATCCAAGAATCCACAGATGACATGTCAGGGTAAGTCAGATGTCGGCTTATTGACAGATGTGATATGAGATAAAGATGAAGCCGGTACCGGCAGATGAAGATTGTAAAGGCTTTGGCAAAGTCAGATCAATGAAGAAGAATCGTCTCCACAGATTATACGCCCGGCTGAGGTCTTCCCAGACTAAGGCTGATGTCCGATCTCGTCACCATTCAGGTGACGATATCGATAAAATGATACCCGGTTTTGTCATCATTCAGATGGCAATACTGATGAAACCCCTGTCTACGGACTGATGAAAACATATCAATGATATCAATGGAAGCTGTGTCACCAATGGAGGGCCCTTTTGGGTGATGATGCAAGTGGGCCTGTGAAAGTGGCTAAAGACCCAAGTGGGCCTGTGTGAAGGTGGCGCCGAGAGGTTGAATGCCTGCGCGCCGGGAAGCCCCAGCTGAGGCGCGCCGTGATGAGGCCTGCCGAGAAGGGGGGGAGACAGATATAAAACCCCTTCCCTTCGATAAAAAAAGGGGGAGATCGAGAGGATAGCCAGAGACCAAAGGAAAAAGAGAGCCCCAAGAAAAGTGACTCGAAGAAGCGAAGAGATATCAGAGAAGAAAGGAGGAAGAAGAAGCTCCAGGTGGGATGCTCCGGGGAGGGAGAGGAGTCAATGCTCCGCCCTCCCCCATACTTTCTTTTCTTTTCTTTTCTTTGATGTAATCTAGCGAGTCTTTTCTCGATTTATCAAATGTAGCCGGAGAGTTTCGGTCTTGATTTCCACCTCTCTGCTTTGCATTTCTCTTTTACGATCTGTGTAAGTCTTCGATACAACGCAATGAAGTATCAACATGGCCCATTTGGGCATCGATTGATTGAGATATCTGCTCTCCGTCTCTCTCCATGTACATAGTTCTCGGCTGAAAAGTCCAGTAGCCTAGACTCTTCGAGTTTCAGAGCCGATTAAATGAATCTGTTCTTCGAGGAGGGATGAAGATAAGACTCCTACCCCTATCTAATGGGTTATTGGGTTCCACTTTCTTCTCCCCTCCTGTCTCAATGGTAGATCCTCCGCATATAGTCTGAGTTTTCTCTTGAGCCCTTGTGCTGTTCAGGAACCAGAGACATCAATCTCTTGGTTCCCTGAACTGCTGGCTGTACAAAGATATGTCTGTTCTGCAGGTTAATGCCATCCCGCGAGATTCTAACAAGCGATGACCTCAGTCTCTCGACCCTCCATTCTAACCCTTGAATGATTAGGGTCTGGAGTTTCGGCGCTAAGAGTTCCTCCGTCGCTAGTTTTTTGATGCAGTTGGGCTCGTCTAGGGGATCAGAGACAGTCATCTCTTGATCCCCCAGACGGCCTGTAACAAACAGATGAAACCCTTCACAGGATATAGATGATGGTCTCTTTTCCCCTACTGATTCGGCCTTCCAATTTGCTTGGCATCCTTCAAATAGAGCTATCCACGAAACCCCCTCCTGCACTCCACATTCGGTCTCGATCAGAGCCAGAAAACTCAGAAAATTCCCGAACAGAGTACCGTAATCAAGCCCAGAAACCCTTAACCCTTTCACCTTCCCGGCGTGCTAATTTCCACGCCGAGAGCTACGCCGCCGAGAGGCCTCCCTCTTCCTTCCCCTTCAGCAAACCGATAACCCCCCCCCCCCCCCCGGTTAAACCCCTGTTCCTTCACAGCGTTCCCGGCCTGTGGCCTCCCTGCGCTGGGTTCCCGGCGCGGCGAGGAGCGTGCCGAGAAGCCTCACGCCGGGAGCTTCCCCCCTTGTTTTTTGCCATTAAAGCCATGCCGAGAGCTCTCCCTTTGGTCAATAGAAACCCACGCCGAGACCCTCCTTCTTTAACCAATGAAATCTAGTTCGAGGCCCTCCTCTGCACTGTCATCCTTCAATCCTTTAGTCTCCCTACACACCTATCTAGGGGATGTTCGGAGACCATCATATGTGCCCTGAGAAGATACAGTAATGGGGAAGACCCCCCTTACAGCCCTCATTTCCGATCCGGATTTCACTACTACCTTACGAACTCAAAGAGCCATGTTATTATATGCGTTCTGATGGGTTCCAAGGGAATATTAACCAATGAGATAGACGCAGGTAACATCCCCGGGCCCGGTGCCCTTCTTATCTGGTCGTCATCCCGGCATCCCATGGATGATGACCTATTCTCACTTGGCATAATCCAAGTTGAGGGGACATGCTGCCGAAATTCATACATACCCTACCGGGTAAATGTGATATTCTCTCCCAGCCCCGCCGGCCCATGGAGTTATGTCCTTGCACGCTCTCCGATGGTCCCTCGAAGGGGGATATAGATGCGGCACCGCACCCACATGGGACGTGCCATGTCGCGCCGGTCCCTATTCGGACTCCGGGTCTATTATACCCGATCTTTTACGGATCCTACCCTGCCGCTGCATGGGTGGTTTCCTATTCCTACTTGGCATAGTCCAAGATGGCGGGGATATGCCATCGGATTTGTCCCGTACTTAATAACCCCCCTGCTTTGTCTAGTCCATTTAGCATTCTACAAATAAATCAACCCCGTCTCTTCTGAGCCTTATCTTCACCGCTGCTTTCCTCCAATTTTGGCGTTTAATCAAGGGTTGTCCTTCCTTGGAAGGGCGTAATTAACGTCATAGCCTTTATGGTATGACGGACTTCTGGTCTCGACTCGGACTTCACAATCGACTGACCAAGTCAGATCGAGCGCACAATAAAATCATCACACACGTGACTGGCACGCCTAATAAATCAATAAATCAAAAATCCAAATAATAAAAAAATAAAAAATATAAATAAATAATATAACGAAATAAGATAAGATCTACGTTCCACAGGTATCTTCCTCAATTTCTTTTCAATCCGGTCCTTAGACCTGATCATCTCGTTGCAACAATATTCTGTACACGTATCTTTCTTTTCTATCTCCATATTTTTTTGACTTTATTTTCTACTTTTTTGGAGCTTCTCGGCACGAGGCCATAGGATTCTCGGCGCGTGAAGACCTCTCGGCGTGGAGACGGGGGTCTCGGCGCGCCTAGCTTCCCGGCGCGGAGGGCTTCTCGGCGCGGAAAGCTTCTCGGCGGGGAGGGCTTCTCGGCGTGCACTTTGGCCGAAGGGGGGCTCTCGGCCTGGGGGTTCTCAGCGCGCGTTTTACCACGCCGAGAACCCTTCGCTTCGGGCTTCTATTTGAGGCGCCGAAAGCCTCGTGGCTTCTCATTATTCACAGCTCCTTCTCTCTCTTCACTTTCTTTCCTCTCTCGACGGTGGCGGCGAGCTGCTCCCCTCCGACCATCCGGCTTCTTCCCGTCTTATTTGATTTCATCTGGGTATGACGATCTTTGGGATTTAATCCCTTTTGTTTCCGGGATCACCCCCTCTTGGTTGGTGACTCCCTATTCTTCTTGGGCAGACCCCAAATAAGGGGAGATGCTGCCGAAATTTTCATAGGGTCTCATGTTACAATCTTTAAAAGACTACCCATTGTTCTAGGACTTTTAATTCACTTTTCTTCTTTGATTGCAGACACTGCAATGGCTTCAGGCTCTGCTGCGGCATCCCCTGGAGGTGTCGAGGCCAGTTCGTCGGCCCAGCCAGATATATCATGGGCCACAGTAAACTGGCTGAATGTGCACAGCCTCGACTTCGGATACGACAAGATCGCTTCCGTTGATGAATCATCCGATTCTGATACCGATACGGTGTCAACATCCCGGGTATACTCCACTGCCATGGAAACATGCTTCAGACGGGGCACTGATTATCGCCCGAATTTCCCGAAGGATAAACACTTGTTGCCGTTTATCCGGACCTTCACTGTGGGTGGAATGCGGAACTACCGAATAGCTCGTACAGTTGAAGCCGCAATTCTGGTTGAGAGAGACAACCTGAAAGATTCAGTATATCACGGAAAGGCTATATATCTTCCCGGGGAGAAGCGTGACTGGGATGCAGTCTTTGGCATATCGGAGCTGGAGCCGGAAAAGAAAATGCTGACCCGGGCCCCGGAGTTCACACCTGCTTGGTGGGATAATGCCAGTGGCCGAGTCAATAGGGAGAAGCCCGGCTATGGTCTCTTCTTGGCGCCAGTGAAGTGGGGGTACCGCGAAGAGCCTTTTGTGCTGAATTGTTCGGCCATTCAGTTCAAGTATCATTTGGCCGCTGGTTGGTTTGGGGATACCAAGATCACTGACGCCCACCTATTTCGAGCAGGAGCCGTGGAATTTACTGAATTTGTTCTGAAGGAATATGCCCCTCTGCTGATCAGAGCCAGGGTATATCATAGTGTTTTTGCTTCCCGATTTCGGTATCCTATATCCCGAGGGTTATGCTGTGGGATGTTCGAGGTCTTCTGCCCCTTATTCAACATATTCTATACAGCAGAGGGTGAGACATCTCTTGACCTCTAGAGTCTGTCACAGCTTTCCGGACTGCCTATTGACGGCGAGCCGTATGAAGAAGTCTGCTTGACAGATTCTGAGAAGGATAGCTCCGATGGTGAAGGCAGATATTCCATTGGCTTCTCATACCGGTACCTGATGAAGGCATATCGCTCCATTTGTCTGGCGTACAGTAGAGGGTCCTCCAAAGGTTATCATCCCCGAGAGAAGGGCAGCAAGCTGCGGATCCGGGTAGGGTAGTGGATTCAGTACTTCTTTGACGGGCCCTTGAAATATGCCGACTTCCCTTCCGTGGGTCCGACTGCTAGCAAGCAGGTAAGGGCTCCTCGTTATAAGTCGGCGCTGCCATCTTCATTACGCCGTGCAGGCAGCGGTGGTCCCAACCCAGCAGGAGTAGACCCCATCACACATTGTGCGGCTTATTTCACATTCTGGCTGTGCACTTTCGCTCTCCCTCAAGGGGACGAGACAATCATCCGGCCAGAAGCTATATATCCGGCCTGTCAGATGGCCTGGGGAATGAGGCTGTCGCTCTGCCCAGTGGCCCTGTGTCTGATATACAAGTCTTTGGGGGATCTGTACAAGCACCGGACTCCCCGTTCTTTGAGGACCGTGGGTCCTTTTCATTTCTTCAACGCCTGGGTTTGCAGTTTATTTCCTGAGTTGGCTCCCAGAACTTTGCAGGCAGACACAGTACTACCCAGAATGATTGAGTTTGCCAGTGCTGAACCTGGTCCTTTCTATGATCAGACTGTTCAAAGTAAGGGGCCGACTGATAAAGGTGCCGGTGGATGCCCCTGGCAGCATTCATTTCTGGAGCTTGGCGGTAGGTTCAGCTCCTTTGATTGATCCTCAGAGAGAGTGCAAGCTGGAAGAGGTAGAGACATATATCCATCCTGTCTCAGGGGTTAACACTGCCCGGCCAATCCTGGAGCCGGAGCTGGTCAGATGGGCCATGGCCATCCGTCCTAGTGTCTTAGTTTTCAGAAAGGGTGGCCTGCTCCTTCTGGAACCATACTATCCCTTCCGCTTTGGGCGGAACTTTGGTTATGACCAGCATATCCCCACAACAGTTGCTCAATTTCCCCTGGATAGCCGGGCTAAGCATGGGTCCACCATTGTCGGCGATGGCCAGTTGTGGTGGGATTTCTACCATCGCCAGGACGGTGCAGTTTTCAGAGTTCCCACAGTTTCTAACCGTGTTCCCCGGGTAACATCAGAATATATCAAATGGTGGAACATTCGAACCAGCTTCTACAGGGATAGTAGAGGTGCATTCTGGGACGTGGCCGAGCGTTCCTTTCTGAAACAACAGCCCGGGCCAGTGTTTGACATCCCCGAGGCCCACCTGAGAAGGCTTTATTCACAGCACCAGAGGGAGGCTGAGAACTATCTGGCCCAGCGTCGGGCTTTGAAGGAAAAGGATTCCGACCCGCCTGCTCCTGTCTTTGCTGCTATCAATGAGGACACTTTCATGCAGAACTTGAAACATTTGAGCCGTGTAGGGGACGCTCGTTTGGAGGTGCAACAATATCCATTTCCTGTCGAAGAGCCGCTCCCGGCAGTAGTTTCGTGGAGGGGTCCGACAGATAGATTTCACCCATATAGGACGTTTGTGCGCTGGGAAGATAGAACCCAGACGTAATACAAGCAGACGTCTTGGTTGTTTATTTTGCTGAATTTACATGGGTTATCTGCAGAAAACCCGATAGCCGGCATATTGAACAAGCCGTTGTTTATCTCTTTTCATTATGTCGACGGCTGGGGTATGGACCACCTCGACTTGTTTCGGTGTCTTGACCTTCATGGTCATAGTGACCTGGCAGCTTTAGTGGAGAAGTGCCAGGTACTTGGCGATGTATGCTGGCTTATCAAGGAGGCTGCTTCACGCTCCAAGGAGGTAGCTTATCTGTACTGGCCGCTCTCTATCTTTTACGACGGCCCAGCAGGTATGATCTCTTCTTTCCTGACTGCAGTGATTTCTGCTCAGTATTCACACTTTGCATCCACTGATCACATTACCTCTCTGACATCTTCAATAGACAAGCCTGATATAAAGCGACAGGGGCTTTATAGAAAAATCATTGCGCAGGCTAAGAAGCCTACTTATTTTGAAATCCCTGCAGCAGCACCGCCTACTACTCCCTGCCTCCTGGCAAGAAGAGAAAGGCTTCCGTAGTTAAGGCTGTAGTTGGGAAGGCCAGGAAGGCCAAGAAGGTTTATGCTCAGCAATCAGCTTTGGTAGCTATGGACACCGGGACCCCTCTCCCTGATATTCCCTCATTTGATGAGTTTGAATCTGAAAGGGAGGCTGCTCAGACATCGGTTCAGGGTAACATCAATAGCCTGCAATTGCATTCCTCATTCTCTTTCGCTGGATTTCAAAGAAGTCCTTGAATCTGACCCCTTCCTTTTGCACAGCCCAAGAGCCAGTTGTAGCACTTTCTGTGGTGGAGACCAGGTTGCCTTCTCCCACGCCGGCTAGTGAGGCGGAGGGTAAGTGTGTTTTTTCTCATCTGTTTCATACTTGCATTGTCTTCTTTGCTATATTCCTCAGAGGTCCCTTTTGCAGCAGTGGCAGGCGAAGAGCAGACTGAAGCTATGATGACAGAAGAATTGCTTCAACCACAGGAGTGTCACAAGACTCAGTCGAAGCAGAGTACTATTCCGGCCAGGCGCATAATTACCCGGTCTACATCCCGACATGTTTTAGAGGTGGCCCCACAGCGTGTAGCTAGTATGGAAATATCCTCAGGCAGTTCTAAGACCGTCTCTGATGAGGAGGAAGCGACTTTCAGCGGCAGTAAGGGGGATGCTCCTGAATCAGAGGCCCCGCTTGTATTTGCAAAAGGTGCTCTGCCTTTTCAGCCTGCTAAGCTGCTGGTGCTATCTTCTGAGGAGGAGTTGCAAGAGGAGTTTGCCGGGCTCGACACCGAGATCGACATAACTCCACCATTTGTCACTCTGACTACGGAGCTTCCTTCTCTTTCACCCCACTTCGAGGATGTGGACCCTGCTTCAAGGGTGGGTTCCTTTTCATGTTTGTTGCTTCATCTGTTTCTTTCATCTAGTGCTGAAAGTTGCTTTGCTTTGGTCTTAGAGCATTGCCACTGCTAGCTCAGACACAACCGCAGCTATCATGAACATTTCCTCTACAAACTGGGCTATTGTCCCTTTTCTGCCTTTAACTTGCATGGGATTCCCTGAGGTCATTCTCCCTGTGCCAGTGCGGATACAGTCTTCGACGGATTTAGCATCGTTGGACTTAGGGGCCTCGGGAGAGAGTTGCATTCCTATCAGGGCTTCAGATTTCAGAGCCGAAGCCGATCCATCTAGAAGCTCCGCTTTTATACCGGCCGCAGTAATGTCAATTGCGCCCGAGTCAGCAGTCCCTGCCATAGTGGCTATAGAGACTGGACTTCTGCCTTCTCCGACTATGGCAGCTCCTTCCTTGTCATCAGAAAGAGCAGCTGAAGATGAAGCCCCTATTCAAGAGACTCATGAAGAGGCAGCTCCATCCTTCATCGATTCTCCCCCTGCGGATGTTCAAGCTATAGCTTCCGATACAGCGATAGGGGAGGAATCTTCAGCTCAGCAGGAGAGCACAGAGAGGGACTGGCCAGCCCCTGCAGCAGATCTGCCGTCTTCGTCCTCTCAGCCGGACGTTGCATTATGGGAAGATATCGATGGCGAGGTGACCTTTGAAGTCGTCCCCTCTGCCTCCTTCGGCTTCGCTTCCTCTGACAACTTTGTCTGGCAGCATCTGGACATGCTACGTCAGCTGGTAGAATCCCAACCTAGCTTGACGTATCTGCAACTGAAGGAAATTGCCAATCGCTTCACCGTTGGCTTGCAAGCCATGGGCTGCCCTTTGGACATATGGGTTCAGCGGGTGCTGCTTCTACTGAAATTCGTGCATCGGAGAGACTTCCTAGCACGGACTATGGTTGATAAGCTAACGGCGTTGAAGTTGCAGAGGTCAGAATATAAGTCTGAGCTGGGGAAGCTGATGCTTATGCTTGATGGACGCCGAGCCGAGCTACAAGGTGCTATTCAGCGGGAGGAAGCTGTGCGGGACCGGATGGCCATCCTGGAGACGGAGCTCTCTGGACTTCGAGCCGAGCTGCAGCAATTATCCTTTATCTGGCCACAGTCCGAAGAGGAGGTAGCCTCGCTGGAGGGACGAGTGATGTCTCTCGAGGACATGTCCATTGGACTTCAGGAGGACGAGGCGCGCCTTCATGAGCTGGGGGCCGCTCCTTATGTGGGTCTTCTGGCCTTCGAAGATATATTCCGACGGCCATAAATTGTCTATCCCTTCTTTTTCTTTTTGTTCTCTTTTGTGATGTGATGTCCCCTCGGGGCCCTTTATGTACTTCCTTTTTAATGGAAAGGAATCTCTTGGCTTCATGCGTATCCATCTTATTCTGCATGTTGTTTTATCACTTTGGGAGGTGGGGTAGTGGTTTTAACAATCCCTCATGCGAATGGCTCATACCTTGGCAGGAGAGCATCCACCCCTTCAGAGAAAGGATGGGGAACTCGCTCCACCGCATGACGGCATCCGAGGAGGTGTTTGAATCGAATTTTGTGGGTGGCAGCAAACGTCCTATTGGCCATGTGTGCCGTAAGGGAGACGATTTGCCGGAATGCAAATGTAGAGGTCTCATCAGAGTAGACGTATGGTCTAGGCTGGGTAGAGACTATTGCAGGTGGGACATTGAAAAGGATATGTGGTTTTCATCAGAACGGACATAAAGTACGAACTGGACAGACTTTATCATTGGCCTGGCGATGTACCGATCAGCCAACGGTTGACTTCATCATTGATATTGAGCTTATATCGATGCAAGGGGGATTTTAGAATAGACGTAAGATCTAAACTGGGTAAGGTTTCATCATTGATCGGGCAAGGTGCCGGTCGATCAATAGCGGGTTTCATCATCGATATTGGGTTTATATCGACGCAAAGGGATTTCATATGTTTCATCAGAATAGACGTAAGGTCTAAACTGGATAGGATTTCATCATTGATCGGGCAGGGTGCCAATCGATCAACAGTTGGTTTCATCATCGATATTGGGTTTATATCGATGCAAAGGGATTTATAAGTTTCATCAGAATAGACGAAAGGTCTAAACTGGATAGGGTTTCATCATTGATCGGGCAAGGTGCCAATCGATCAATAGTTGGTTTCATCATCGATATTGGGTTTATATCGATGCAAAGGGATTTCATATGTTTCATCAGAATAGACGTAAGGTCTAAACTGGATAGAGGATTTCATCATTGATCGGGCAGGGTGCCGGTCGATCAACGGTGGAACGTACGTAAAGGTGTAGGTCTCGTCAGGACAGACGTAAGGTCTATTCCAGCAGGTTTTATCGCAGGTGGGGCTTGCCAAGAAATGCGTAGGTTTTATCAGGACAGACGTGAGGCCCGAGCTGGACAGGCTTTAGCAGAATGGTGATGGGTTTTATTGTCGGTGGGACGTTTGAAAGAGGGTATGTAGATTTCATCAGGGTAAACATAAGGTCTACCCCGGAAGGGTTTCATCATCAGTGGGGAATGGAGCCAACTGACCGACGAAGGTTTCATGAGTGAAGGGGAGGTAAAGGTAGTGTGCCGGTTGGCATGGAACTTTGAATTACCACATTACTGACCCAAGCGCCCTTTCGGGTTTTCACCGGAGTCAGCCCCCTCTTACTTTTACCCACGCGCCCTTTCGGGTTTTCACGCGGCGGGGTACCCGATTTTGCCTGCAGTGCCCTTTCAGGTTTTCACCACAGCTGGGTTTTAGCCATTTTTGCCCTCGTTCAGAAAACCTGAACAAGACTGGCGGGGTATCTCTTATTTTAACCCCATTTTATATATATATAGATGTACATATATATATTTCCTGAATTGGGACTTTAGCACAGATCAGGTGATGTGCTGCTTCATTAGTGGCTGCTCTTATCATCGGTATTGGGTATACACCGATGCAAGGATTTCATAGGTTTCATCAGGATAGACGTAGGGTCTAAACTGGGTGGGTTTCATCATTGATCAGGCAGTGTGCCAATCGATCAACAACAGGCTTCATCATCGGTATTGGGTTTATACCAATGCAAAGATTTCATATGTTTCATCGGGGTAGACGTAAGGTCTAAACTGGATAGGTTTTATCATTGATCGGGCAAGGTGCCGATTGACCAATGATAGGTTTCATCACGGCGGGACGTAAAGAGACATGCAAATTTAATAGGACGGGTTTCTTTGTCGATCGGGCAGGGTGCCCATCGACCAAAGGTGGGTTTCATCATCGGTATTGGGTTTATACCAATGCAAGGATTTCATGAATTTCATCAGAATAGACGTAAGGTCTACACTGGGCTGGTTTTATCGTTGATCAGGCAGGGTGCCAATCGACCAACAGTAGGTTTCATCATCGGTATTGGGTTTATACCAATGCAAGGATTTCATAAGTTTCATCAGGATAGACGTAAGGTCTAAACTGGATAGGTTTCATCATTGATCGGGCAAGGTGCCAATCAATCAACAGCAGGCTTCATCATCGGTATTGGGTTTATACCAATGCAAGGATTTCATATGTTTCATCGGGGTAGACGTAAGGTCTAAACCGGACAGGTTTTATCATTGATCGGGCAGTGCGCCAATCGATCAACAACAGGTTTCATCATCGATATTGAGTTTATACCAATGCAAAGATTTCATATGTTTCATCAGGATAGACGTAGGGTCTAGCCCGGACATGTTTCATCGCTGATCGGTCAGTGTGCCAATCAACCAGCAGTAGGTTTCATCACGGCGGGACGTAAAGAGATATGCAGATCTAGTCGGAATAGAAGTAAGGTCTAAACCGGACCGATTTCTTTGCCGATCGGACAGCGAGCCCGTCAACCAAAGGTAGGTTTCATCATCGGTATTGGGTTTATACCAATGCAAAGGAATTCATAGGTTCCATCAGGATAGACGTAAGGTCTAAATTGGACAGGTTTCATCGCTGATCGGGCAGTGCGCCAATCGATCAACAGTAGGTTTCATCATCGGTATTGGGTTTATACCAATGCAAAGATTTCATAGGTTTCATCAGGATAGACGTAAGGTCTAAACTGGACAGGTTTCATCATTGATCGGGCAGTGTGCCAATCGATCAACAGCAGGCTTCATCATCGGTATTGGGTTTATACCAATGCAAGGATTTCATATGTTTCATCAGGATAGACGTAGGGTCTAAACTGGATAGGTTTCATCGTTGATCGGGCAGTGTGCCAATCGATCAACAGCAGGTTTCATCATCGGTATTGGGTTTATACCAATGCAAGGATTTCATATGTTTCATCAGGATAGACGTAGGGTCTAAACTGGATAGGTTTCATCATTGATCGGGCAGGATGCCGATCGATCAACGGTGAACTTCGCCATGGCGGGACTTTGGGCAAGGTATGAGGGTTTTATCAGGATAGACGTAGGGTCTATACTGGGTGGGTTTGATCGTTGATCGGGCAAGGTGCCGGTCGATCGACGAGAGGTTTATGGCGGGAGGTGAGGCTTCTTTAGGATCACCACGTTACTGACTCAAGCGCCCTTTCGGGTTTTCGCCGGGGCCAGCCCCCTCTTGCTTTTGCCCACGCGCCCTTTCGGGTTTTCACGTGGCGGGGTACCCGATTTTGCCTGAAATGCCCTTTCGGGTTTTCACCACAGCTGGGTTCTAGCCATTTTTGCCCTTGCTTAGAAAACCTGAACAAGACCGGCGGGGTATCTCTATTTTTAACCCCATCATTTTTATTTATTTATTTTCATTCTTTTATTCTCTCTTCCCCTCTTTTTTGGGAGGGTGACAAGTCGGAATGCCATTAGATCATGACGAGGGATGGCTTGGCTAGGGCGGAGTGCCACTATACCAAGAAAGGGTGTAGCTCGGCTAGGGCGGGATGCTGCTAGACCAAGGAAATGGTATATCTCGGCTAGGGCTGGATGCCACTAAGCCGAAGAAAGGTAGCTTGGTTAAGGCGGAGTGCCACTAATCCAAGGAAAGGGTGTATCTCGGCTAGGGCGGGATGCCGCTAAGCCAAGGAAAGGGTGTATCTTGGCTAGGGCTGGATGCCACTAGACCAAGGAAAATGTGTATCTCGGCTAGGGCTGGATGCCACTAAGCCGAAGAAAGGGTGTATCTCGGCTAGGGCGGGATGCCACTAAGCCAAGGAAAGGGTGTTTTGGCCCGATTACTCGGGGAATATTGGTTGTGCAACATGATACAGCTTGAGGTGTTTACCGTTGAGTGGCGAGAACTGAATTTCCCCTCGATGGTTAACAACTACGTAGGCCCCTCCTTCGTAGACCCTTTGTATCACATAAGGACCTTCCCAATTAGCATTCAGCTTTCCTTTTGGGTTGGACGCCATGACTTCTTTTTTCTTGACCATGACGAGGTCACCTTTCTTGAATTCTCGTCCTCTTACGAGTTTATTGAATGCAGTGGCCATGCGGGCCTGATACATTTGGATATTCTTCTGAGCTTGGAGGCGCTTCCCTTCCAATTCAGTCAGTTCTTCTAACCTTCTTTCAGCATTTGTTTGTTCGCCACGGGCCAGGCCATATTAGATTGACACTCTGAGTGACGGGACTTCCAGCTCTAGTGGAACCACTGCCTCTGAGCCGTATACCAATGAGTATGGTGAGCACCCTGTAGGTGTCTTAAAGAAGGTGCGGTATGCCCACAGAGCTTCATACATCTTTTCTTCCCAGTCCTTTTTATTAGAACTGGCAACCTTGGCTAGCAAGGTGCACAAAGTCTTGTTAAAAGCTTCTGCCAATATGTTTACCTGGGGATTGTAGGGAGTGGAGGTTCTCCATTCAATCTTATACTTCTCAGCAAGTCGATAGATTTTTTGATTTCTGAAATGACTTCCATTATCAGATATTATTCGGTTGGGGATCCCGAACCGGAAGATAATATTCTGCTTGATAAATCTGGCGACCAGTTCACCAGTCACTTCTCTTAATGCTACAGTTTCCGCCCATCGAGAGAAGTAATCTGTCATGGCCAATATGTACTTATGACCGGCTGAGGAAGTCGGCAGTGGCCCGACTACATCAGTTCCCCATTGTGCAAATGGCCAGCTAGGAACTGTAGGGTGCAGAGTTGTAGGTGGCCTTCTAGGCACGGTAGCATGCTCCTGACACTTCTGGCATGACTTTGCAAATTTACAGCAGTCTTCAAACATGGTAGGCCAATAGTAGCCCAGCTTCTTGATTTCTATCTTCATTTTGGGGCCAGCCTGGTGGGCGCCTGCTATCCCAGCGTGTATTTCTTTCATCGCTTGCCAAGCTTCCTCAGTGGACAAGCAGCGGAGTAGAATCTTTTTGCGTGCATCCGCCATTATTCGGAATAAAGTTCCATTTCTGAATTCATAGGAATCTTTGATTCTCAGGAGTTTCATCTTTTCCTCCCTTTTCTGTGGCAGCTGTTGGTGCAGAAACCACTGTAGCAAATGCTGTCTCCAATCAGACGCCTGTACTGCGCTGATAGTGGCAACTTCTTCCTCTTCGGGGCACCCTTCTAGCATACTGGGGACTTGCCGCCGGTTCATAACAACAATGTTCAGTGTTTCATCTGGCGAGACTGCTAGCGAGCTGGCCATCTTTGCCAGTGCATCAACCTGGGCATTATGTCCACGGCCCACATGTTTGAGTTCAATATGATAGAACTTTGCCATGAGGCGTACAGCTTTCTGGTGATAGGGATTTAGTTCTGGCTTCCGCACTTCGAACTCCCCTTGGACTTGTTTTATTATCAACATCGAATCCCCTAATACCTGAAGCATTTGGATACCCATGTTGAGGTTGATATTGAGTCCGATTATCAGAGCTTCATATTCGGCTTCATTATTGGTGCATGGCTTGTTTATAGAACAGGAAGTATGCACAACCTCCCCCTCTGGTGATTTCAGTACAATACCGGCTCCAGCCCGTATTCTGGTCTTTCCATCGGAATCTGTCTCCGTTCTGGATGCTCCATCAAAGAACAGTTGCCACATAACTGGCTGAGCTTGACAGGCCTCGAGTGTCTCATCATCGGGTAATTCAGTCCCCAACATATCATTCTCCGGCACGAGATGCTCCGCGAAGAAATCAGCCACAGCCTTTCCTTTTATTGCCCTCTGGGGTATATATGTGATATCGAATTCCATCAGAATTACTGCCCATTTGCCCAACCGGCCTTTTAGTACTGGCTGAGTCAATATGTATTTGAGTGGATCTGCTGCAGATATCAATCTGATTTCATGTGACAGCATATAGTGCCGGAGCTTTTTGACGGCAAAGACTAGTGCCAAGCATGTCTTTTCTATATAGCTGTAGCTTTCTTCGGTTCTAATCAGCCTCCGACTTAGGTAGTACAGGGCCTGCTCTTTGCCTTCTTCATTTATCTGTGCCAGCATTGCCCCCAGGGAACAGTGTGCAGCAGAGATATACAATATCAAGGGTCTGCCCTTAACTGGTGCCCCCAGTACTGGAGGGGTTTTAAGATATTCTTTCAGATTTTCAAAGGCCTCCTGACATCCATCGTCCCAGAGGAACGGTACATCTTTCATCATGAGCTTGTGAAAGGGATTGTTGAGTACGGACTGAATAGATCTAGAGGGGGGGTGAATAGATCTAGCCCCTTTTTTCAATTAATAAACCAAGGATCAACTAGACCTTAAGCAAACGATGGATTGCAAAGATAAAACTGATAACTATAGCGATAGCAAACAATAGGAAGAGCACACACCACAAGCAAAACCACAAGACAGGATTTTTAGGTGGTTCAGTCTCTTCCTGAGACTTACATCCACCCCTTGCTCAACTTGAGCAAGGCTTCACTAATGAGAAATCATGATCTCAATCAATACACCGCTGATACACAGCTTCTTCCTGCTGACACACAGCTTGTACCCGCTGCCACACAGCTTGACACTAGTTGTAAAGATGAGTAGAAAAACTTGTAACAGAGCTGAACATAAACGTTTAAAGCAGAGTAATTAAGGAGTTCAGCTTGGGACTCAATCACATAGAGAACAAGGCAAGACTCCCTGTAGGACTTCCAGCAGGATGCCTTCTGCTGCCTTGCTACTGGAACTTGCAACGCCTTGAGCCAGGTCTTCTTTCTGCAGCACCGAAGAGCACTTCTGTCTTCTGCAGCTTTTTGATTGTAGGAGAGCCACTCTTCCTTTTCTGATTAGAGAAACTTCTGATCCTGATCTTCCTTAGCTTCTTCTCTGTTTTTCCATATTCAGTTCTCTGTGTTCTCTTCTCCTTTTTGCACCAGTTCTTATCAAGCTCGGAGCTGTTTCCCGCGCAAGTGCAAACCTGTTCGATTACCCGCTAAAAAATAGGGAGAAGATTAAGTAAAATCTAGAAGAGGTTTGACCGGTTCTTAGCACGATTCTCTCCTTGAATCCCGTGCGGAATCATATCCTCTGAACAGCCCAACAACCTGCAACAGCAACCTGCAGGTTTCAAGGAACCGAAACTGAATTCGGTTGGATTTCGGTTCTGGACGCTGAACCGCTTGTGGTCGACAACGACCCTGTCTCTGGTTGACAATGAGCGATGTCCAGACGGCTGGTTCTTCGGGCTGATGCTCGTATCCCTCATTGTTGACAATAGCCCTGTCGCTGGTCGACAAGGGGCAATGTCCAGATGTATGGCAGTTCTGTCTGATGCTCTGTCTGTTCCGTGGTCGACAACGAGCAGACCTTTGGTTGACCACCGAAGTCTGTACAGCGGAAAAGTAACTGGTCGACCACCGAAGTCTGTACAGAGGAGAGTCTGTACAGGGGAAAGTCTGTACGGAGGAAAAGTCCGTACAGAGTTGGATTCTCTTGTATTGCTTCGTGGTCGACAACGGGCAGGGCTCTGGTCGACAACCAGAGCGCGTACAGAGAAAACATAGCTTGAACTGTGTTTGGTTGGATTCGTTGGTCGACAATGACTACTACTCTGGTCGACAAGAAACCTTGACAACTTCCTCTGATCTGTTGACTTCATTAGTACTTCAGTATACCTGAAATTACTTGAACTATCAGATTTGCATTGAATTATCATTTTTACATTGAATTAGTCAAACACATCTTTTGTTCATCATCAACTTGCCATGAGTTCATTGCTTTATATTGAAGGATCAATCAAATGACTTGCACGTGTTATGAAGATAGTAGATTATTGATTAGTCAAACATATCTTTTGTCATCATCAAAACTAAGGGATGCACAACATTCTCCCCCTTTTTGATGATGACAACCATGAGTCATTGTGATCATCAGGAGATTATTTCAACCAGAAAATACATTTGATATGCCATTCAGAAACTATCAGAACATGTATCATTATCACAGATTTCAGCCAAAAAATTCATTTGATATGCCTTTCAAAAGTATCATAACATGAGTTACATGAATGACTCAAAAACAAAGGCAAGCAAAAAGAGGAGTATCCAGACATTCACTCTGAGGAGGACGAAGAAGTCTCGGGCTTCACATTCTCTGCCATCCGATCCAGCTTGTCAACTATGTGGGCATAAGAAAGCCTAAGCTTCTGGATCTCTGAGATAGTAGCATGGTGATTCTGTTTAATCTGCTGGTTGGTGAACTCAATGTGTGTCCCCATCTCTGCTGACACTTCAGCTAATGTGGCAACCAGTCTGTTAAACCGAGAACTAGCATGTTCTGAGTGTTCCTGTTGCTTGATGAACCTGGTCTCCATCTGCTGCTCTAGTCTTTGGACTTTCAGCTCCAAGCGCCCGGTTGCAGCATTCATACTTTCTTGAAAGGATTGGAATTGAGTTGAGAGGGAGGTCAGCTGAGATGCTATCTGGAGAAGCACTCCGTGAGACTCAGTGTTGGAGGTGGA
Source organism: Amorphophallus konjac (assembly GCA_022559845.1). NCBI lineage: Eukaryota > Viridiplantae > Streptophyta > Magnoliopsida > Alismatales > Araceae > Amorphophallus > Amorphophallus konjac. The sequence continues at coordinate 175,880,097 of CM040127.1, read as the reverse complement.
AGGAGGTGGTGGAGCAGAAGTAGACGTAGGTGGAACAGACGTAGATGGAATATGAGTGGCTGCAGTGCCTGGTAGCCATGGCACAATAGCGAGTGAAGGTGGAGGATGGGTAGCAGTGGTGGTAAAAGTGGGAGTGTGAGTGGGAAGCACCACAGGTGGAGGGGTTGCAGCAGGGCTAACATGAATTGGTGTCTGTGGTGGAGAAGAGGGAGACAATGGTGCTGTGGATTTACCCTTGGATGGTAGGGTGCGCTGGACTTGATCTCCTATCTTCTTATAGCCCAAAAATGTGGTCACGTAATGGAACGAATATACGTGCCGTTTGGGAATGACAACGCGCGGAGCGTGAGGAATGGGTATAGCTGCTGCTTCCAAAATGGCAGTTATGTGGGCAGCATATGGAAGAGAATTCAGGGGATAATGCAAGAGGGTTTTGAAAGTGTTCTGCATGAGCTTGGGAAGGCAGATTGGTTGACGTGTGATGAGGCCATGGAGAAGAAATAGGTGAAGTCGACTGACATGTTCCCTGGCGCCTCCTCGTGGTTGAATTATGGTGGTAAGAAGGTGATGGAGCAACCGATGAAGAGGAGGAAAAGTGTTGGCATTGAGGGATTTTGGGAGAACCTCAGGAACTGGTTGGCCGGTGACCACGGCATAAGCTGCTTTGAAGTCAAAATCCTCAGGATTGAAGGCAGCACCATGCCGGGAGATGTGCAGCGCCTTGTGGAGTAGCTTGAAGTCGAGGCTGACGACGACACCTTGAACTACTGAATAGACCTTATCATCCACGACTTGCAGGTTGTGGTAAAACTCTTGCACAAGCTGTGGGGAATACATAGTATGTGCAGAGACAAACTCTGTCCAGCCTTGGGCGTCCAAAACTTCCCGCAGCTCCGGGAACATCTCCATCAGCTGCTGATCGGAGAAATCTACTATTCTCGGTGGTAAGATGGTCCGGGGCTTCAGTGAACCAGATACGGGATGGACGATGGGCATATCTGAAGTTGCGGTCGCATCCGTTGTCGACCGCTGAGGGGTCGATGGCTGACCCTGCGTGACCGTCTGCTTGGAGTGCTTGGACGGCGGCGGCGCTTCGGCAGGAACCTTATCCCTTGCTCGCTTGGACGACCTCTGAGCACGCGGCGGAACCATGGTGGAGGGATGCGAGAGAACGAGTTGAGGCGAGAGAGGGATGCACAAGGGGTCGAAAAGGGGACTGGAGACGGAGGACGACCGTGAATGGTGAAAACGGTGAGGGTGAGAAGATTGGGGACCCAGTCGGTGTAATTTATAGGGCAGGATATCAGAGAGTAGGACCGGGGTCTTAAAACCTAGGGTAGTGGAACCAACGCGATGTGGAAAACGAGAGGACAGGAATAAATCAGCCGAAATAAAATTGGGGGTTTAATTAAAGTGTACACCCTTTCCTTAATGAAACATTTATTTAACCCATCCACTCATAGCAAAGACCACCTTGTAAACAAGTAGAGTGGGCCTTGTGGTTCATTGAATTTGAAGGTATTGCACCAATAAACTTGCGCCCCATATCTAATTTTCCTCCATATGACTTCTCAAACTTATAATAGAATTCGTGAGGCTGTTTTACTAACTGTGCTAGCTGAATAGTGTTTTCAGTTTGTCTTTGCATGTCATGCCTTTGGTCAACCATGTTCCTCTGTCATTTTGGATAATTTTGAGTTTTGCTTTTTGAAGTATTTTGAAAGCTGTGGTCAGGTTTATCACATGCTTTTCTACACGAGGAGACACGCTTTTTACACGCCAGAAACCTCGGCTACTTAGCATGTCTAACCATTCCACTTTTAACTGGGACACACCTTTTATCCGTGAGGATATACGTTTATCAGACGCCAATATCCCCAGTTACTCAGTATGCCCAATCTCAATAATTTTTGAGAGCAGCAGAGATAGATTGATTCTTCATGACACACATGCCTCTCACTTATTTTTCATCCAATTTTTTTCTTTAACATGGGAGGCAGTAGTTTCTCAGAATCCAATCCATTGCTCTACCATGAAGACAGAATTATGGCGTATTCCACGTGCATTCATGCTATATTATTGGATTTATATTAACTGTTCAGAATTAGCACAGGTAGAGAAACCGACTCACTACTAAAAACCATAAGTCTTCAAAATCATGTGACAGAATCATAGTTATGGCTTGACTTTATTGAAGTAGTACAGTCCAAATCCTCATTACTACACTCAACCGCTACTCTTATTGATTACTTTGGTGATTTTAGTGGAAGATATGGTTAGGTTATTCAATGTTTTACCAAGGAATGAGTTTACACTTTTTCTCCCCCTCAATTTGAGAATCCATGCTGAAATAAACAATTATGTTGGCCAGGATGAGATAGAAAGACACAAGGAATGGAAAGTATGGATGAAGATGATTGAGTGAAGACGGATCAGTGCCCAATTTAGTTTAATCAAATCAGACGATTTTCTACCTTCCATTGTCGACCATGGAGCTGTCTCTGGTCGACATCTGCGCAGTCACAGATCCTGCCTGAAATTGACATCTGCTTGCTGACAAGTCTGTTGTCGACAATGGGACCGCCTATGGTCGACACCTGCATAATCACAGAACCAAACAGTCTCCTGTCCTGATGTCTTGGTCGACCAATGCCTTGTCTTGGGTCGACCACCAGAGCTAACCAGTAGCAAAGCCAGGAATTTGCAGAACTTGCTGGAGTAAACAGTTGAACCCCCAATCCTACCGGTAGTAGACATTTAACTGACACAACTACTTGCAGAAATGACAGAAAGCCATAAACAGAACATATCAATATTTCAATAATTTTCAGATGATGTTCTGCATAAACCCAACTCCCTTCTTAAAGTGGAAAATCTGTCATTGTTAAGGGGTTTAGTGAAGATATCTGCCAATTGTTTTTCAGTTTCTACAAATTGAAGCATGAAATTTCCTTTGGATACCTCATCTCTCAGAAAATGATGACGGATCTCAATGTGTTTTGTCCTAGAGTGTTGAATGGGGTTTTTAGACAAGTTAATAGCACTAGTGTTGTCACATAAAATGGGTGCACAGCCAAGATCTACATTGTAGTCGTGGAGTTGATGTTTTATCCACATAACCTGTGTACCACAACTTCCTACTGCGACATACTCAGCCTCAGCAGTGGAGAGTGCCACAGAGTGTTGCTTCTTAGAAGCCCATGATATTAAACAGCCACCTAAGAATTGACAATATCCACTAGTACTCTTCCTATCAATTTTGCAACCAGCATAATCAGCATCCGAATATGAAATCAGATCTAGTTTGCAATAGGTAGGATACCACAAACCCAATTCTTGGGTGCCGGCAAGGTATCTAAAGATGCGCTTGACAGCTCCTAAATGTGATTCTCTAGGACTAGACTGATATCTAGCACACATGCATACACTGAACTGAATATCTGGCCTTGATGCAGTTAAGTATAGTAGGGATCCGATCATACCTCTGTATTTCTTGGCATCTACCATGTTACCTTTTGTATCTGCTTCCAAGGTTGCACTTGTACCCATGGGTGACTCGATTGGCTTGCAGCTTTCCATGCCAAATTTCTTCAACATTTCTTTTATGTACTTGGATTGATTTATAAAATATCCTTCTCTGCATTGTGAGATCTGCAATCCAAGAAAGAATTGTAACTCACCCATTAGGCTCATTTCAAACTCATTAGTCATTAAATTTGCAAATTCAGTACACAAAGAGGTTTCAGTAGATCCAAACACAATATCATCCACATAGATTTGTACAATCAGTATATGCTTACCTTGGGTCTTGAAAATAATGTTTGATCAATTTTACCTCTTGAGTATCCCTTTTTGGTGAGGAAGGAGCTCAACCTTTCATACCAAGCCCGAGGAGCCTGCTTTAATCCATACAAGGCTTTGTGCAATTTGAAAACATGATTAGTAAGTTCATCATTTTCAAAACCAGGGGGTTGTTCCACATAGACCTCTTCTTTTATAATGCCATTTAGAAAAGCACTTTTTACATCCATTTGTTGTAATTTGATTCCATGAGATGCTGCAAAGGCTAACAATATCCTGATGGCTTCTAATCTAGCAACTGGAGCATATGATTCTTCAAAATCAACCCCAAATTCCTGGTTGTACCCTTTAGCCACAAGCCGAGCCTTGTTTCTCATTACAACCCCTTCTTCATTCAACTTGTTTTTATATACCCATTTGGTTCCAATTACAGGGTGAGATGTAGGTCTAGGGACAAGGCTCCACACCTGATTTCTTTCAAATTGATTTAGTTCTTCATGCATAGCATTTATCCATGATTCATCTTTTAAGGCTTCCTCTACAGATTTGGGCTCTATTTGGGACACAAGAGCAAGTTGATCCAGTTCATTTATGGCCTTAATTTGAGATCTAGTCTTCCTAGGATCATGTATTCCACCAATAATGTTATCTAAGGGATGATCTCTAAGAAGTCTCAAGTTTTCAAGATTGTTACCTGAGATGATCTCTCCTTCGGTCTGATCATTAGAATTACCTTGGTTTCTTTCTTGATTCTGTGCTTCTTCATTCTCCTTCGGTTCTTCTTTGTCTTTCAGAAATTCTCCATCTTCTTCCTCCTTGCTGACCTGTTCATTTTTAATAAGATCATTGACTTCATCAAATGAGATATGAGGGGATTCTTCAACAATTTGATCTTTGGTGTTAAAAACCCTATAGGCTCTTGATCGGTCAAAATAACCCAAGAATATTCCAGAGTCACTCTTTGGTTCAAACTTGTCCAACACTCTTTTATCGTTGTTATGAATGAAACATCTTGCACCAAAGATTCTAAGATGAGCTAGAGATGGTTTCTTACCTTTGAGCATTTCATATGGAGTTTTTGCACTAGATGGTCTTACCATTGCCCGGTTTACAATGTAGCATGCTGTGTTGACAGCCTCAGCCCAAAACTTCCTTGGAAGATTAGCTTCAACCAACATGGTTCTAGCCATCTCGACAAGAGTGCGGTTCCTCCTCTCTACAACTCCATTTTGCTCCGGTGTCCTTGGTGAGGAGAATCTGTGGGTTATGCCCTTGTTTCTGCAGAATACATCAAAATCAGAATTTTCAAACTCCCCCCCATGGTCAGATATGATTGTACACACTTTGGACTTACCATCCTGCTTCATTCTTTTGTAAAATTCCTGAAATTCATGAAAGGCATCACTTTTATGTGATAAGAACATTACCCATGTAAATCTGGAAAAATCATCCACTAGAACATAACCATATTTCTTACCACTCAGACTGGCAATTCTGGTTGGGCCAAAAAGGTCCATGTGTACAAGTTCTAGGGGTCTAGATGACTGACTTTCAGTTCTACCTTTGAATGATTTTCTTGTTTGCTTTCCTTGGGTGCATGCTTTACATACTTTGACATTTTGAGCAAACGAAATTTCAGGCAAACCAAGAACCATTTTATTTTTCACAAGTTTGTGCAGCACCCTATAGCTAACGTGCCCTAGCCTTCGGTGCCACAACCAGGTTAAGTCCTCCTTCTTGGCGGTTAGGCACAAGTTGGAGTGGGCTGGATCATCCAAGTCTATCATGTAGACATTGTTCACTCTCTTTCCCATAAACTTGGCTGTATCTGAATTTGGTTCAACAATCTTGCAGATCTTGGAGTCGAATATCACTTTATGGCCTTTGTCACACAGTTGACTAATGCTCAATAAATTGTATTCCAGTCCATCCACCAGCAATACATTTTCAATACAGTTTGAAGGTTCCTTACCTATCTTACCTATCCCAATGATCTTTCCTTTGTTATTTCCCCCAAACGTCACATATCCTCCATCCTTTGAGCTCAGCTGGGAGAACTTGGTCTTATCTCCCGTCATGTGTCTTGAGCAACCACTATCTAAGTACCACTTGTTGTGCATGGCTGCCAGACATTCCTGCATGATAAATTACACAGAAACTTTTGGACCCCAATGGTACCCGGGTCCAAGATAGCTTGTGAAATCATGAAAGTGCTGTAATAACATTTTGGGAACCCACATTTTGTTAGAGCAGTTCATTTGTTCATTTCTTAACTTGTTCAGGTTGTGTTCCTTTTGATTTAATGTTCCTCTATTTTGAGTCCATTTTCTTAAATTCCAATTGCCATTTTGTTTCAGCTGAGAGAAGTTGTGGTTTCTGTTTGTGTGTCTGGTCGACATCTGGTATGTCTGTGGTCGACCAGGGTTTCTCCAGAAACCAGCGCCTGTTCTGGCAGATCCTCTGGTCGACATAGGAGGATTCTGTTGTCGACCAGCCTGTTTCCAGACACCTTGTTTTACAGGTTTGGGTTTATTAACATGATTTAATGCTCTGTTTGTCTGGTTACTTCTGTGAATTTGAACTTCTCGTCTGATATGGCTGTTGTTTTTAAGTTGATGTAGATTGACCATTTTCCCTTTAGAATTCCTCTCTTCCAAGGTGACATTAGTCTGTTTAGAGGAACTTTCAGCTATATCCTTTTGTTTGTTTTGATATAAGTTTATTAAGGGGCCTTTTCCTTTAGAGTCAGCTGTTTTATTTAAAGTTTTTACTTGGAATTCCTTTTTAGCCGCTGGGTTGTACCCTAACCCCTCTTTCTGAAAATTTACTTTTATTCCTAACACAGCGTTCAAGTTTTCTTCACCCTTAGTCATTTTTTCCAATGTTTCCTGTTTGCTTTTCAGTTCACTTTGGATTCTTTCTATTTCTTTCAGAAGTTGACTGTTTTCTTCCTTGAGTGAGTTGTTTCTTTCTTGAGTTAGCTTAGTTTCCTGTTCATATTCTTGAGTCTTTAGTTTTAACTCATCAATTGTATTTTTTAGTATCTCATTTTCTTCTAATAGCTCTTTGACATTTTCTTCATCTGTCTTGTGTTGATTCAGCTTATTTTGTAAGGTGGTGATTTCCAATTCTAGTTTAGTTCTGTTAGCAATTAAGTTGCTGTCATCATTGAGCTGATTAACTTTCTTCTTCAACCTTTTATTCTCCTTTCTTGTTGTTTCATATGTATCAAGTAAGTCTGAATAGGCTTCTTCCCAATCTGAGCTAGAAAAGTCTTGAAACTGGGAGGTTACCTCAAGGTCGTTGCTGTCTCCTTTGGCCATTAAACATGTGTTTCCTTCTTCTTCTTCGGAGGTTGTTTCCTCTTCGCTGCTTTCCTCCTCCTCGCTCCATGTGCTTATCATTGCCTTTGGTCTCTTGCCTTTCCACTTGAAGCTTGATTTCTTAGGAGCCTCTGGACATTCAGCCTTCATGTGTCCTGGTTTCCTGCAGTTGTAGCAGACAAGCTTGTTAGATGAAGCTTTGTTTTTGTCATACTTAAACTGGGATGATTTCCTTACCGTGCCCTTAGGATTTTTAAATCCCTTACCTTCCTTCCGCAGGAACCTTCTGAACTTTCTTGTTAGCATGGCTAGCTCGCCAGTTTCCTCACCTGTGCTAGATGAGTTATCAGTGTCAGATAATTCAGAGGTGCCTATTTTAGTCTTCAGGGCGAGCTGCTTCTTTTTCTTGCCCTCGTCTTCCTTTCCTTTTAGATTGACTTCATAGGCCATTAGGGAACCTACTAGTTCATCCACAGTCATAGTAGTGAGGTTCTTTGAGTCCTCAATGACTGTGGCCTTGGTATGCCACATAGGAGTGAGGGACCTTAAAATTTTTCTCACTACCTCTTGCTCCTTGTAGGTTTTTCCTAGACTCTTTAAGCTATTTGTTAGTTGCACTAGTCTAGCATACATATCAGAAATGTTTTCATCAGTTTTCATTCTAAACATTTCATATTCTGAGACTAACATATTTGCTTTTGACTCCCTTACCTCTGATGTACCTTCATAGATGATTCCGAGTCGATCCCACATCTCCTTGGCTGTTGCACATTGTGAGACTCTTGAGAACTCCATGGGATGAAGTGCGCATTGCATTACGTTCATAGCTCCCCAGTTGATGGTTGATTTTCTGACCTGTTCTCTGGTCCAGGTATCCTCGTCTTCGGGCAGTTCATAGGGTCCGCGGCTCACTACTCTCCACATCTCATGATCTTGTGCTCTCAAGAACACCTGCATACGATTTTTCCAGTATGAGTAATCATTTCCATCAAAGTATGGTGGTCTAGTCACTGAGTGTCCCTCAGCCATTAGACTTCTAGAGTTCAGTCCGCTAGGTCTCTCCTGGTTGTTAGACCACATTTTCGGAGAGTCTAGCTCTGATACCACGTGTTGAGTACGGACTGAATAGATCTAGAGGGGGGGTGAATAGATCTAGCCCCTTTTTTCAATTAATAAACCAAGGATCAACTAGACCTTAAGCAAACAATGGATTGCAAAGATAAAACTGATAACTATAGCGATAGCAAACAATAGGAAGAGCACACACCACAAGCAAAACCACAAGACAGGATTTTTAGGTGGTTCAGTCTCTTCCTGAGACTTACATCCACCCCTTGCTCAACTTGAGCAAGGCTTCACTAATGAGAAATCATGATCTCAATCAATACACCGCTGATACACAGCTTCTTCCTGCTGACACACAGCTTGTACCCGCTGCCACACAGCTTGACACTAGTTGTAAAGATGAGTAGAAAAACTTGTAACAGAGCTGAACATAAACGTTTGAAGCAGAGTAATTAAGGAGTTCAGCTTGGGACTCAATCACATAGAGAACAAGGCAAGACTCCTTGTAGGACTTCCAGCAGGATGCCTTCTGCTGCCTTGCTGCTGGAACTTGCAACGCCTTGAGCCAGGTCTTCTTTCTGCAGCACCGAAGAGCACTTCTGTCTTCTGCAGCTTTTTGATTGTAGGAGAGCCACTCTTCCTTTTCTGATTAGAGAAACTTCTGATCCTGATCTTCCTTAGCTTCTTCTCTATTTTTCCATATTCAGTTCTCTGTGTTCTCTTCTCCTTTTTGCACCAGTTCTTATCAAGCTCGGAGCTGTTTCCCGCGCAAGTGCAAACCTGTTCGATTACCCGCTAAAAAACAGGGAGAAGATTAAGTAAAATCTAGAAGAGGTTTGACCGGTTCTTCGCACGATTCTCTCCTTGAATCCCGTGCGGAATCTTATCCTCTGAACAGCCCAACAACCTGCAACAGCAACCTGCAGGTTTCAAGGAACCGAAACTGAATTCGGTTGGATTTCGGTTCTGGACGCTGAACCGCTTGTGGTCGACAACGACCCTGTCTCTGGTTGACAATGAGCGATGTCCAGACGGCTGGTTCTTCGGGCTGATGCTCGTATCCCTCATTGTTGACAATAGCCCTGTCGCTGGTCGACAAGGGGCAATGTCCAGATGTATGGCAGTTCTGTCTGATGCTCTGTCTGTTCCGTGGTCGACAACGAGCAGACCTTTGGTTGACCACCGAAGTCTGTACAGCGGAAAAGTAACTGGTCGACCACCGAAGTCTGTACAGAGGAGAGTCTGTACAGGGGAAAGTCTGTACGGAGGAAAAGTCCGTACAGAGTTGGATTCTCTTGTATTGCTTCGTGGTCGACAACGGGCAGGGCTCTGGTCGACAACCAGAGCGCGTACAGAGAAAACATAGCTTGAACTGTGTTTGGTTGGATTCGTTGGTCGACAATGACTACTACTCTGGTCGACAAGAAACCTTGACAACTTCTCTGATCTGTTGGCTTCAATTAGTACTTCAGTATACCTGAAATTACTTGAACTATCAGATTTGCATTGAATTATCATTTTTACATTGAATTAGTCAAACACATCTTTTGTTCATCATCAACTTGCCATGAGTTCATTGCTTTATATTGAAGGATCAATCAAATGACTTGCACGTGTTATGAAGATAGTAGATTGTTGATTAGTCAAACATATCTCGGAATTCTGTCAAGAACTGTATATATTGTTCCCTGACATCTGGCTCCAGCAGTGCGCTGAGGAATGTCGGCCTTTGCTCATCTGCGGACCCCAAATTTATTTCTATCAGCTCATCGACGGTGGCTTGGCCTCCGTCTTCGACTTCGGGCGGGGCTTCTTGCAAATCAATAAAGCCTCCCGGGATATAATCTTCTTCAGTTTCATGCTCCTCTGCTTCATCATACTGGTCATCAGTGGACGCTGGCGCATCATATAGGGCCAATACTACCGGATCCTGTTCAGTCTGCTCCGAGGGCGAGACTGGTTCAGCAGGAAATTCATAAGTGGACCCCTCTGTCCTTAGAGGCTCTTCTAATGTGGGCTCCCCTGAAAGGTCATCATTCTGTAGAGCCCGGAATTCTTCTAGGATGCGCCCAAACTCCAGACACTCCTCCAGCTCTCTGGCTATTTGATCTTCATCTGGGGTTCCCATATCAAATTTTGCTTCAGCCTGGAACAGATCCTCTTTGGAAGATAGGTCCTCCCAGTACCAAGCTTTCTTTGTCTCATCAGATGTCTCTATTTCTGGCAGGTTATCTGAGGCTTCATTGCTTATTATGGATTGATAAATGATTTCTTCATCTTCCGAGGGGTATTTGTCATATCCTACCTCGGGAGGATCGTCATGCTGGTAGGAGACAGATATGACGTCTACCTCAGCCTCATAGTATTCTTAGAGGGTATAACCCAATCCTGGGTGTTGAGTGATCTTCCTCATTTCTTTACTATCTCGAGGCGGATCCCATAGTTCCTTGAATGCCTTCTTCTGAGCAGCAGGCTGCATTGATGGCATTTGCATCTTGGAGAACATTTGTGAAACCCGTTGGGTAGTATAATCCAAGCCTGTAATCGGTACCATCCGGTTTGCAGCTTCTTCAGGGACCATACAGTCTTGATCATCTTCTTCGACTGGCTCCCCGGTGTAGAATATAATAGGAGGTTCGCAGAAGCGAGGGATTTCCATAGTCTTTAGTGGTAGCACCGTTTGGTACTCAAGGCTGACAATGGGTTTAAATAAACCCTGTGGCACCTCCACCTGAGTGTACTTTTGCTTCATTTCTTCATCGGCATTATCCGGGTGGACGCTAGGAGGGGTAATCCGAGCAATGTCACCGGCATAAGAGATGTGAGATACATTATGCTTCTTAACATAGCCCTTTGGTGGCGGTGGCGACCAGTTCCTTATCTCTGTCTCAGGCTTTTTCTGGCTGACCACAGCCTCTTTCCTTTCGCACTTTTGCGACACCTCGGTGTAGTAGGATGCATCGAGCATATGGCACTCGAACACTTCGAAGGGATGCAGATCCGCAAACACCCTTTCTTCTTTTCCTTCATGGCAGTATTTAATGCACTGATGTAGCGTGGATGGCACTATTTGATATTCATGCAGCCACGGTCTCCCCAGTAGGGCCTTCGAAGTGTTCAGTTTCATGCTCCTCTGCTTCATCATACTGGTCATCAGTGGACGCTGGCGCATCATATAGGGCCAATACTACCGGATCCTGTTCAGTCTGCTCCGAGGGCGAGACTGGTTCAGCAGGAAATTCATAAGTGGACCCCTCTGTCCTTAGAGGCTCTTCTAATGTGGGCTCCCCTGAAAGGTCATCATTCTGTAGAGCCCGGAATTCTTCTAGGATGCGCCCAAACTCCAGACACTCCTCCAGCTCTCTGGCTATTTGATCTTCATCTGGGGTTCCCGTATCAAATTTTGCTTCAGCCTGGAACAGATCCTCTTTGGAAGATAGGTCCTCCCAGTACCAAGCTTTCTTTGTCTCATCAGATGTCTCTATTTCTGGCAGGTTATCTGAGGCTTCATTGCTTATTATGGATTGATAAATGATTTCTTCATCTTCCGAGGGGTATTTGTCATATCCTACCTCGGGAGGATCGTCATGCTGGTAGGAGACAGATATGACGTCTACCTCAGCCTCATAGTATTCTTAGAGGGTATAACCCAATCCTGGGTGTTGAGTGATCTTCCTCATTTCCTTACTATCTCGAGGCGGATCCCACAGTTCCTTGAATGCCTTCTTCTGAGCAGCAGGCTGCATTGATGGCATTTGCATCTTGGAGAACATTTGTGAAACCCGTTGGGTAGTATAATCCAAGCCTGTAATCGGTACCATCCGGTTTGCAGCTTCTTCAGGGACCATACAGTCTTGATCATCTTCTTCGACTGGCTCCCCGGTGTAGAATATAATAGGAGGTTCGCAGAAGCGAGGGATTTCCATAGTCTTTAGTGGTAGCACCGTTTGGTACTCAAGGCTGACAATGGGTTTAAATAAACCCTGTGGCACCTCCACCTGAGTGTACTTTTGCTTCATTTCTTCATCGGCATTATCCGGGTGGACGCTAGGAGGGGTAATCCGAGCAATGTCACCGGCATAAGAGATGTGAGATACATTATGCTTCTTAACATAGCCCTTTGGTGGCGGTGGCGACCAGTTCCTTATCTCTGTCTCAGGCTTTTTCTGGCTGACCACAGCCTCTTTCCTTTCGCACTTTTGCGACACCTCGGTGTAGTAGGATGCATCGAGCATATGGCACTCGAACACTTCGAAGGGATGCAGATCCGCAAACACCCTTTCTTCTTTTCCTTCATGGCAGTATTTAATGCACTGATGTAGCGTGGATGGCACTATTTGATATTCATGCAGCCACGGTCTCCCCAGTAGGGCCTTATACGTGGTGTTGGAGTCGATCACATAGAATCGTACCACTGTAGTGAGGTCCCCCAATGTGAGGTTGAAATCAGCTACCCCAAGAGGTGTCTCACACTTTTGGTTGAATCCTGCAATCTTCATGTCTCTGACCTTGGTGAGCTGCAGATCAAAGTAATATTTCTGATAGATGCGGTATGGGAGAATGTTCACAGCAGCCCCGGGATCTATCAGTATTCTGCTTATCGGCTGACAGTTCAGGGAACCCCTCATATACAGCGGTCTGTTATGGCCGGAATTTGGGATTAGCATATCATCCTTTGTGAATGTGACTGATGGACCAGAATTCACTTCTGTCAAGAGTGCTTCATACTGTGCCGGCGATTGTAAGGCATCAATAATGGCTTGGCGAGCCTCTTCACTCAGAGAGAGGATTTCCCAGATGGAGAACCTGGTAGGGAGCTTCTTTAGCATTTTCATGATCCGGCTGCCCACCCGGACGTTAGACAGTCTCATCTCCTCCACCCAACGGGGTCTTGGAGGTTCATGTGGTGCCTGTGGCCTTTGCTGCCCAGTGCCAGTTTTACCCTCTTGATCGGTTTCCCGGGAGGCTTCTTCTGTAGTAACGACCCCTGTTTCTGCTAGAGGGTTACTTCCTTTATTTTCTTCATGCTGCTTCTGCTTCCTAACTGCAGTCTGCTGGCATTTATTATTTTCAGCTGAAGCAGTGTGAGCCAATTGCTCATTTTCCAAACTGGACAAGAATTCCAGGAATGAAGGAGCCTCTTCTTTTTCTTGGTACAAGCTGGCAGGGAAAGGAACCTGGACACCTCGTACCTCTGGCTCGGGGATCTGATAGGGTTGCTCCCCTCTGAATATAATATTATGATTGGCTGGTGGCGGGTGCCCCCATCTTTTCCCAGAACGTGTTGCATGGGCTGAGGTAGAGGCCTCAGCATGGTTGGCTTCTAGCGGGGCATTTGATGCTTCATCCTCATCATTCTCCCCGGGCAAGGAAAAGAGTACCGACAGGGTGTTGCATTGTACTGTCGTGACTTTCTTTCCCCTTTTGGACTTGGGTCGTTTCTTCTTCTTCTGGGAATTTGGCTTTGCTGGCTCCTGCCCCCAGAAGGGCTCATTTTCAGCTTTTTCTTATGCTGCCTCTGGTTGCTCTTTCATTTTCAATTCTTCGAGCTGCTCCCAGAGTATACAATCTTTTACCAGCAGGTTTTTGGGCTTTTTCTGTTCATATTCATCGAGCTCATTGATATACTGCTATAGACGCCTGACTGCAGGACTTACTTCTTTATGTGCAGGTAGGGGAGTTTGTCTCCTCCGGTTGTGAGTAGGGATCCGGATGACTGGCCCGGTCTCAGCTGTACGCCATACTGGCTTTACTGGAGGCGGCTCAGGCCTTGGGGTGACACCCCGAATAGTTTCCCCACTGGTGCTGGCTGCAAGAGTCTTTCTTCTGTTCTTTATGGGCTTCGTCTGCCATTTTTCCTGATCTTTCAGTGGGGTGAGGAGGCAAGCTTCATAAGTATGCCTGGTACATTCTTCAACGGCTTCCTCAGGCAGTTGCTGATAGACTGAAATCATATTGGCGGCCATCCTCCAGGGCAGAGGCTCATGCGGATGAGGTGGCTTTACTTGATAATCTCCCAGCTGCAGCTCACCCTTTCTAACCATTCCTTCCATGATATCTTTGAAGACATAACAGTCCTCAATTGCGTGCCCCAGCGCACGGTGAAATGGACAGAACAGCGGATCATCTTTCTTTGCCGCATCCTCGGGTCTCTTCGGTTCAGGCAATGTTACCTTGTTGAACTTATATGCCCAGTTAAATAGTGTTGCCGTCTTATCCTTGGGAAAAGAGTAAGCCTTTTTCATCTTGTCTCTTAGAGAAACCTTGTCTTTTCTTTCTACTGCACCCTCAGGCGGGGGAGCTTCATCTGCCCCCTTCTTCTCCTTCTGCTGCTCGAAGGTTCTGAAATCGACGGTGTTGGCCTCAGAATGTGATGGTCGTCGATCATTAGATTTACCTTTCAGCACATTGGGAACATTGGCGGTTGGACGTTTGGACAAGAACGTCTCAACCTCCGCCACTATATTGTTTAATCGGTCAAATGTTCTGACATCTGCACCGATCATCTTTTCTAGCACCTCTCTCTTGAGGCTCTGTTTACATATCTGCACTGCATCTTTCTGATGAGGAGGTCTTCGGCATCTCATGGCTAAGTTTCTCCACCTTTTGATGTAATCCAGTGCTGTTTCATCCTGCCTTTGCTTGGTTGCATATAGTTCCGCTATTGTAATTTCTCTTTCCGTGACATGAAATCTGTCGCGGAACTTTCTTTGCATATCAGGCCAATCAATCACTGATCTAGCGAGCAGGCTTGAATACCATTCAAAGGCTATCCCAGGGAGGGATGAGCCAAAGAACTTAAGCAGATAGGCTTCATCAGCTGCCAGGTCGCCCATAATTGTGGTATAGTAAGCAATGTGCTCCCTGGGAGAGCCCTGGCCGTTGAATTTCTCAAATTTCGGCGGCTTACTGACGCCTGGGGGTAGTCTTTTAGCAGCATACTGGGGATGATACGGTACATTGTACACGTCATAGGTACTTACACCATCACCAGTCTTTTCAGACAGCTTCATCTCCATAATTCTTTCAATCATCAGCTTGTGGGTCAGGGCTGGATCTATCTCTTCTGGGAAGAAGTGAGCTTGCTGCTGGCTGTAGGGAGACGTCATCACAGTTGCGTGCAAGGTGGGCGCGGTAGGTTGTGTCTGAGATGCAGAGGGCTGAGCTACTATCTGCTGTGGAACAGGTTGGCTCGGTGCTTTGCCCTTATTAGCCAGGAGAGGATTAGCTGGGATAGCCGTGTCTGTTGAGTTGGAAGTATGCCCGACAGGCTCGGCTTGCTTGGAGACCGGTGTAGCTTCATGTCTCTCATTGAGCTGTCTTCTGAGAGCATTGATCTCCTGCTGGTATCTCCTGAACATCATCTGGATCATGGGATCCAGGGTGGACGAGATCTGTATATCTCCTGAAGTCCCTTCAGCATCATCAATGAAGGGATTATCTTATTCTTCCGTCGTCACCACATTGACTGTCATGGTGGTGATCTTGTGGGTTTCATCATCAGTTTTCATCTTATCTTTTGCATCCTGACCTCTTCTTGTGACGGGGCCTGGTCTGGTAGCCAGCCTGAGCAGTTCATCTGGCCGAGTTGGTAGCATATCCTGCCCCCTGGTGATTCCAGCCATGTTACAGGCAAAGATTTGCATTCTTCCCCTCTGCCTGCAAACTTTTCTTTTTGCCTGGTCAGGGTATTTGAGTCGGTCGAAGACCGATACTCTTTCTTCAGCTTCTTCCCTACACATGTCTTCTTTCTCATATCCGGCCTTGCAGCCTTCTTCATAATCATTTGAATCGGAGGAGGAGACTCCGAGCATCACTTCTTGAAGGGCTTCTCCTTCTTCTTCATCCACGGTGCCCAGAGCACGGGATAATCTTTGCTGACCGAGGGCAGAGTTCCCCAGGTAATGGAAGTAGTCTTGGACCAATTGTTTCATCTCCTCTGGATCGTGCCTTCGCGGCTCTGGTCGGAGTATCAATCTTTCCTGGCTTTTCTACTGATGAGCCAGTCTTGTCATCTGAGCATTCAAATGCTCGGCTTTGGAATATTTGAATATGTCAGCCTGTCTGGCACAGGCTCTTGGTCTTCTCGGAATGGCAACCGTGACTGGTTCGCTCATTCCCATATCGCCATCTTGGCAGCAGTTGGCAGTGTCATCATAGTTCTTCCTTTGCCATCTTTTGCCTTTGGCCCTGGGATGGGTGATAGTAAGGTCTTCATTCTTTTGATATCTTTTGCCCTTCATCACGGGGCGAGTAGTAATCAGATTCCTTCCTTCATCATTTTTTTCATCTCTCCTCCCCCGAGCCTTGGGGTAAGCAGCAACATCATCTCTTCTGTAGTTTCTTTCTTCTCTTCTGCTTCCTGTCCTGAAGCGGGCAACAGCATCCTCAGTAGCCTTCTTCTCATATCGAGCTGGGGCCCAGCTCTGAATCTTCTTTGGTCGCCAGACCTGTTTATATTTTGCTGGCTTGGGCGCCAGCGGCTTCCTTTCATCAGCTTCCCAGTTGGCCCTCCTAGCGGCCAGAACGCGGAACCTGTTGTCGGTCTGGACAGTCGGGACAATCCTGTCCGGTCGGACTTCTCTGGGGCGACCGTTGAGGTTCACCCTAACATCTCCCATCATCATTGTCTTCCCAGAATTGGAAAGACGACGCTCAGCAGCAGCATACCGGCTTCTCCGGTTATTTCTCTTTCCCCTCTGGGCAGCAGCGGGAACCGTATCCCTCCTTTGAACTTGGTGTACATAGCAGGCGACGGCCGTCGAGGTCGTCTTCTCCGGTAAGCCAGCCTTCTTACCAGTAGTCTTCATAGGGGCACCTGCAGCCGTGCCTTGCTCGTCGTTGTTGACCTGCAGAAGGTCGGTGAAGACGAGGCCCAGATAGTTGGGCAGCCCGACAGCAGGGGGCATTGCTCCGAATGACAGGGATACCGCCAGGTAACCCTCTCGCACATGCATATCGATCGGTTGTTGGCCGAAGCGTACAGACATAAGTCCAGTAGTCATCTTCCTGAAAATAAGGAAAGCGCACAGGATCAGAAATTTGAGGGGGGCCCGCTGGGCCTCCTATTTTGGCATAGAGATGAATGGAGAGTAGGTCCCACCGGGCGTGCCAGCTTGTGGAACGTGGATTTTATTTTATTTCATTATATTATTTATTTATACTTATTTATTTTTATTTGGATTTTTGATTTATTGATTTATTAGGCGTGCCAGTCACGTGTGTGATGATTTTATTGTGCGCTCGATCTGACTTGGTCAGTCGATTGTGAAGTCCGAGTCGGGACCAGAAGTCCGTCATATCATAAAGGCTATGACGTTAATTACGCCCTTCCAAGGAAGGACAACCCTTGATTAAACGCCAAAATAGGAGGCCTCGAGAGGCAATAATAAAAAGGAGTATGTAGGGGAGTTATCCCCAATGATGTTTATCCCTTAGGCACATATGATGATCTAGAGTATCCTTCGACAAGATGCAAGGCTTGGTTGATCGGACTTCAGAGGGCATCTGTGTGGTTCCTTGGCCTGTAGCAGGAAGGCTTTCCTCCGGGGTTCAAGGAATGGAGGATTCACAACGTAAAGCAGGGGTGGCAGGAAGCATGGTTCCCGGCGTGGGTTTTATTGGCCAAGGGGGAATGCTCTCGGCGCAAGGGTTCTCGGCGCGGTAATGACCGCACCGGGAACCCGGCGCCGGGAGGCCCCCGGGCCGGGATGGCTGTATTGGGATAGGCTTTATTTGCCTTGCCGAAGGGGCTAAAGTAAGGGGGATCTCTCGGTAGAGTAGTTCTCGGCGGGGAAATGGCCACGCCGGGAAGGGGCTAAAAGGGGTTTCTGGCTTGGCTGCGATACTCTGCTCAGGAGATTTCTGGGATTTCTGGCTCGGATTGAGTCAAGATCTGGACTGCAGAAGGGGTTTACGCGGGGGTTAGCATCAGTCGAAGGGCAGATCATCCATTATCGAATCCTCATGGGACGTATGGCGTTTTCTATACTCACCTGCTGCTCAGACGGTCAAGAGATTGATGTCTCTGACCCTGAACGAGATGGGAGCTCGACAGACATCTGTGATATCCGGGGAAACCATGATTCGAGGGGGAGGAAGAGGAGGGACAGAGCCTAATAACCCACCGGATGAGGGTTGAGACTCCGTCTTCGTCTTCCACCAGAGGACAGGCTAGGGAGGGGAGGTCGAAACATGGATCGAAAAGCTATAACATCAAGGCAAAATGACATTCAGAAGAACAGCCGATGCAAGAAGGGGAGAAATACAGCAGATATTTCAATCGATCGAATGCCCAAACGAGCCATGTTCATCTTTCATATTATTGCATCATCCCAAACCTGTACAGATCGTAGAAGGTAAACGAAAGACAGAGAGATGGAAATCGAGACCGAAATCCTCCGGCTACATTGATACATCGAGAAAGCCTCGCCAGATTACATCAGAAAAAGAAAATAAAAAGAGGAAAGCATGGGGGGAGGGCGGAGCATTGACTCCTCTCCCTCCCCGGGCTACCCACCTGAGTCTCCCTTTCTTCTTCTTCTCTAAGCTTCTTCTTTCTTTCCCTCTCGGTCTCTCTTCTGGCTCTTTTTTTTATCTGGTTTTCACTTCTACTGCTCCTTTTTTTCTTCCTATCTCTGACTTTTGACCGACCATCAGCCTTTCGAAGGGAAGGGGCTTTATAGCCGTCCCTCCTTGCCTTCTCGGCAGACACCTCACAGCACGCCTCCGCTGAAGGCTTCCCGGCACACAGGACTCCAACCTTGTGTAGCATTTGGGCTTTGACAAAGTGGCTCCCGGCGCCACCATTAAAGGCCCATTTAGGTCTCTTTGACCAGGCCTTTGATAGGCCCTTCACGTACATCAGTACCCAAGAGGGTCCTCTGTTGGTGATATAGTTTGTATTGAGATCATTAGCAGGGTTTTCATCAGTCCGTGGACAGGGGTTTCATTAGTATTGCCATCTGAATGATGACAAAGCCGGGCATCGTTTTATCGATATCGTCACCTGAATGGTGACGAGATCGGACATCAGCTTTAGTCTGGGAAGACTTCAGCCGGGTGTATAATCTGTGGAGACGATTCTTCTTGTGTTCTGACTTTGCAAAAGCCCTTACAATCTTCATCTGCCGGTACCGGCTTCATCTTTATCTTACATCACATCTGTCAATAAGCCGACATTTGACTTACGCTGACATGTCATCTGTGGATTCTTGGATGAGGCAGTAACACAGCTCTTATTAAAGTGTGTTGGGAGGTCTCATTAGTCAAACGAGTACTGCTTCATTAGTGCTGCCATCTGAGTGACATCGGCACAGGATGTCAGCTCGGCCGACAAAGGCTTCAGCCGGGTAAATGGTTGACGAGCCTCATCATTGGTCTTTCACTGTGGGTATGATTTGCTTCCACCCTTGTTCATTTTCAAGGTGTCAACAGGCTCTCAACGGAGGTGACTGGCCTGGATCTGATCCACGGTCCAGTTGACAGATCTTCAGGTAAGCTTCTCTTCCTCTTCTCTTCTCTCTCACTTTCTTTTTCTCTTCACCCTTACGAGCTCTCTAACTCTCTCTTTCTCTTCTTTTCCTTCTGCTCTTCTTCTCTTTCTTTTCTTCTGGATCGAACTCTCTTCACTTCTCCTCTTTTGTTTTTTTCTTTCGATCAACCTTCATCTGTGGACGAAGGCTTCCTTATATAGCCGCAGCAGCAGGTGGGTAAGGTGCAGAATGCGTGTGCCTCCCACGCTTCATCCAGAACCTTCTTGCCACGTGCCCTTATAGCATTGGTTCCTTTAGTATAGGATCACGTGCAGCCCAGACACAGGTGAATGTTCTTCCTCAGACCTGCAAGGAGATAAAAACCATTAACATTGAGGGCCACAAGAACTAAAACTGCATGAGGTATGTGATAGCAATACGAGATGCACTTTACTGAGAACGACACGAGATACACAATATTATTATAGTACGTGACAAGGAGAGAATGACACGAGGTCAGATGCAAACAGCACGAAGTAAAAAGAGAACGACACAAAGTATCACTGTAACAAAACAAACATTACAAAGAGAACGACACGAGATACATAAAAATAAAGCTAACACCACAAAGAAAACGACACGAAGTATCACTGTAACAAAACAAACACTATGAAGAGAACGACACGAGATACATTATAATAAAACTAACACCACAAAGAGAACGACACGAAATACATAAAAATAAAGCTAACACCACAAAGAAAACGACACGAAGTAGAAAGAGAACAGCACGAGGTAAAAAGCAAAATAGCACGCGGACATAAACACAAGAGAAACACGAAAACAGAAACCGACACGAAGTGTGGTTTCAAAACAAGAAAGACATGAGGTCTAGGAAAAGCAACACGAAGACATGAATACAAAAACAACACGACATAACAAACTCGCTCGAACTTACAAACGACTCGAAGATGAGGACGACACGAAAACAACATGGAACAATTCAAAGACACGAGGTCTATGAGAAGTAACACGAAGACAGACATAACAAAGAAACGACTCGAACTAAGAACGACATGGAGACAACACAGATAGACTCGACTTGAGATGAGGTGAAGTCTGTACAGACATGAATGTTCACATTGTATAGAGTTTGAAGCAAGTGACCGAGGCGATGAGTAGACTTTACCCAATGTACAGACTTGGTGGTCTTGAACGTAGGTAAGGCAACGCAATGTATAGACTTGCTCAAACGAGTGAACAGGTCGATGTACAGACTTGTCCAATGCATGAAGCACAGTCCACTGTATAGACTTGATGCCTTGAAGGCAATGTACAGACTTGATAGTGCAACAAATGGACTTTGAAACGCAGAGGCTGTACAGACTTGCCTAAGACGCTGGGTAAGACGGTGGATGTATAGACTTTGAATGAGACACACAGAAGGACGATCCAGCGTATAGACTTTAAAGAATTAGGGGTGGCAAGGATGGAGCGACACGAGGTGGTACAGAAAATAGCACGAGGTGCTGTAGTGTTCAGCACGCGCTGGAACAAAACACGACACGAAGACAACCAACAAGCATTGTTGGAACAACACGATGTTGAAAAAGACATCACGAAGTGAAGTGAACACAACCAACACGAAGAATGAAAGGAACAGTACGGACATGCAGGGTATTTAACTCATAGTAGTTTTTCTTATTAATCATGGAAAGTTCGAATGCATAACATTACTCATGATATCTGATTAAAAGTAACAATATTTAACATAGTGATGCACATCATCAAAACACTAGGGAGGTCACAAAAGTCCAACAGTTTTGAAAGGAGCCTTGGGAAATTTCTTGTTTGCATGCACATCTTTTGATTAAAATGTCTTCATCATGCTTTTCTGATTAAATGCTCCTCTAACACGTTCACCCATTAGCTCGTACCTGTCTGTCTTCATCTATATGGGTTCTGTGCTTTTAGTGCGTTGACGCACTTGGCTGACTGCGTAGACGCAATTATGTGTCTTTCACTTGCTGTCTTGTTCATTGCGTCGACGCTGACACTGGATGCGTTGACGCATTGGCCAGTTGCCAAGGGCGTGAGCATCTCGCTTGAGGAGCTGAGGCGACGCTGCACGATGGAAGCGTTGACGCCTTGGGCTGATGTCCAAATTAAAGGTCTTTTGATCAACAACCAAGTCGATGCGTCGACGCTGTCACTAATGCGTTGACGCATTGGTGTGTATTGTGAAGGGTCCTGCTCTCCATTATAAACTCATTGCGTTAACGCCTTGGCTTTACTGCGTTGACGTGTTCTCAGTCCTTTAATAAGTTCCGTGCAATTTGTGTGAACAAACGTATGACTTGAATATTTCTGAGATTGACTGAATGTTCTCTAAAACCTTACAGGGACTTAAAGATAAATTGGAACTTTATTCCAATCATGTGAGCACGTGAATTGAGGGAATAATCATCTAACACGTGGCTCGGCTCATCTGGAAGCATCTTCTTTGTGCGTGTCTCCCACACCCTCAGTCTCTCGTGAGTCTGGATATATAGGAAGGTTTCTACTCCTGAAAAGCTGCTGAAGCCACAAGAAAAAGGGTGAGGCCAGAGCGAGAGGAAGAAGAGGAGAAGCCATCCTGATCCATTCGTTGAGCGTACCTAGAAGAGAGAGAGTGATGAAGGAGATGATAGTTTTCTACTACGTTTTGTCTATGCTTCTTTAAGAAGCTACATTGTTTCTCCGTTCGATTGTCTTTCAATATTTCTTTATGTCTTCATTTGTTCGTTCTTAAATTCCAATACTCTGTTTTCGTTCCCTCTAGGTAGAGAGGAAGAGAGGTGAATCCTCTGGTCGTAGTGTGGCTTCCCTCTGATTTAGATCAGAGGAAGGGAGGAGTTCTCCGGGGTTTTGTGTTCAGGTAGTGAGAAAGCTACCTGGGTTCTTCCCTCCAGCTGAGGAGGAAGAGAGACATCGTCTCTGAATTGCAGTGAGGGTGGGTCACTGCTGGGTTCCCTCTTGTCTAAGAGGAAGGGAGAGTTATCTCCGGGTCAGGTCTTGTGGTGTGAGACCTGGGTGCAAGCTGTGAGTTCAGCATCTGTAGGGATTTCGATCCCCAAGCTGTGGATCAGCGTGTTGTTGGCAGACTGAGTCTGCGGTTCTTTCTTGTGAAAGGGAAGCCTCACTCTGCCTTGAGTGAGGGATGGACGTAAGTCTGCAGGTTGCAGACTGAACCATCTAAACCTCTTGTTCTCCGTGGTGTGGTTGTGCGCATCTATTTTCTTTATGCTTCTATCTGGCTTCATGAAGTAAGTGTGATTTTTGATGATCGAGACCTTGGTCTGACTGCTCACTTAGTGCTTGTGTATATGTGCTGATGAAATTCTGAGTGATATATGTTCTGCGCTCGTGACCTGCTTTATCTTGGTTAAGGTTCCGGATCATTTTACATATTGTCAGTCTTCCTAGCCAATCTCATCTTCTAAGATCTCCTCGGCTCGGACAAATATTTTTTAAACGGTGATCTATTCATCCCCTCCCCTTCTAGCTCACCGTCCTCCTGTCTAACAAAGGGCACCTGTCTGGGCGCCAATTTTCAATTTCCAGTCTTCTCGAGTTTCTCTAGCCCACACCGCGAGTTCTTGGCACTGTTATCTCAGTCCGTAGATGTAGTCCCACGTTTTCTAGCATTTCTCATACACCCCACAACTCTCGGTGATGGTTGAGCCCTCCGCGAGATATTCCTTCCTTCAGACTGACAATTTTAGCATTGGGACCTCCGTAAGTCTACGCTAGTCTTGGATTCCCTCAAGGCAGCCGAGCAGGTTGTACCATAAAATCCCTGGAACCCCTTTAATGTCACGTCCCTCTAAAGAAACGTGGCTATTCGGCCACTCACATGATGCTAACTAGCCTCTGTGAGTAGATCTCCCTGTGCTCTAGAATGGGCGACCATCCCACTGCCACCAATTGAATGGGCGCCCTCTATGCAGGTGCCATTTCATTCTTCTCCCTGTCTTGTTCACAGAATGTGCGCCCCTCTGTAAGGGGGCTAATTCTGAAATTAATGGCTGCCAGAAGGGCGCCAATTCTGTAATCTGTGGCAGCCCTAGAGGCGCCAATTCCACCCAGATTTTCGATATGTCATGCGTTATGTGAAGTTTTAATCATGGTTCATCCCTACATGATAATCTGCCCTTGAACTCTATTCCATGAGATCTACCTTATGTTCCTACAATGGTTAAGTCCTTTGGAATACTATATATTGGCTATAAACTAGAGTGGATGATGAATAAATACATGACTCAATGCTGGCACTAATGGGGCCCGATCTGGTCCGAGGAGGAGCACCCGAAAGTACTTGTGCCCATGGGAGTTATATTGATCATGGTGTGACATTGCACCGAAGTACTTGTCGTTCTAGATATAAGGCATTCCACTCACTCTGTCGTGACATGACTTGCGTGCTTGACATGACTTGCGTGGCCCGGAATGGGCAAGTACTTGCTTGATTGAAATAGCCAATTCTAGTAACACATAGTTGATATTACATGCTGGAACATTGGTTCTTACTTTCCTTGAAAATTATGCAAACACTTGGTAGTACCTTATTGTTACCTTGAAATCATGTGATGTTCTTCTCTAAAGTTCTTGATATCTTGCTTGTCCATCATGCATAACTATACCTACATTGCACGCAACATGTAATTACTTAAAGATTGCTAGACCTTGAGATATAATTCTTACTAAGCGTTCGCTCACCCAGTTTCATTCCAACATTTTTCAGGTAACTTGGATAGGGACAACCAAATAGATGGGAACGAGACCGAGTGAAGAGTGTAGAGCTTCTGATTATCGAGCCGTTGCCGAGTCGTGTCCTGTCATGTCTTATCGTTTTTATTAAGTCCTATGTCATTAAATCGCTTTTGTTCTTTAAGTCTAGTTGTGGAAACTTGTAAGGCTTGTAGCCTGGTGATTTAATTCTGGATGGTTAATATTATGGATTTAAAGTACTGTTATTATGGTTAAGTGGTTAAATTGTGGAATTTAATTGTGGTTATTATTATATTACCTTGTCTTTTACACACTCTGTCTTTGTGTCGAATTTCCTCGTGCCCTGATTGACATGATCGTTATAAACTCGTTACGCGTACTGGGTTCCTTCCACGCTCGGGGCGTGATAGTTTTTGTGGTATTAGAGCCGAGGATTTTAAATTTCCTAAGAAACCCAAGTCCAAGGATAGGTTTACATCTTATACCCGGTGAGATGGGTAGAGTCATGGGTTAAGTCCTATGTTGACATCCAATATTATAATTAGAAACACGAAACTAATTAGATCAAAATCCCTTGTAGGATTATGGCCGCTAAAAGAGCACAATGGTGCGAGATGCAGCGCACAATGCAAGGTCTAACCCAAGCGCTACAACAGGTGGCGCAGGGCGGAGCCAACCGCGGAGTTGGTGATCTCCATAGGGGTTTCCGCAACATGAACCCACCAAAGTTTTTTTTATATCAAAAACCTTACCTAGGTACATTGGGGGGACCAATGCACAACTAGGAGGTGACTTTTATTAATAATGAAGGACATAAAGAATTACATCATTCGGATGCTAGGCATTCCTAGCTTATCCAACTGGGCAGCACCTTTAATAAAGCTTGGAAGTTGCTGCTGAGAAGAAAAGGAAAAATTACATTTTGTATTGCAAGCTAGATTGGCCAAAGAATCTGCCACCTTATTCGCCTCATGAAAAACATGAATAATAGAATCATTTGCTGAAAGAAGTGCCCGAATTTCCCTCACATATTTGAGGATCTCCCAAGGACATGGAATCTTCTTGTTGATAACTTGGACCAGTACTTGAGAATCACACTCAATTTTGCTCGGTTGTGATGTAATAGTTCTCAAATATTTCATACCATCCATTAGAGCTCTAGCTTCAGCCATCATGCTGCTAGCTTGATCATAATAGTGAGAATAAGCCAAGATGATTGAACCATTAGAATCCCTTATTACTCCACCACCACCCGAAACAGCAGCATGCTTGGAAGCACCGTCCGTGTTCAATTTTATATAAGGCCAAGGAGGATATTGCCATTTAATGAGTTTCACCCTTTGATTGTTTCTGGTGAAAACCTGAATACCACATGCAGATAAGACTGTTTTCCTTTCATGTTTGTCTTCCTGAAGCTTGGAAAGGGTAAGAGATTGCTTTACCTGTGAAAGTATTTTATGAACCATGTTCTTTGATTTTGAGACCTTGCCCTCATGAGTGACAGAGTTCCTAGCAGTCCATATCTCTCACAAGCTGTAGCCGATCACAGCAATAGTGAAAAGACCAAAGAGAGATTTACCTGGAGCAATATGTACAGCTTTGGATATTAAATCTCTAATTGTTCTACCTCCAATCTCCAATCCTTTAGATTGAAAGAAAGACCAAATGTCCACAGCCCAATCACTCTTAATAAAAAGATGGTCATTGTCCTCTTCAGCGTGGTTCTGACAGCATCTGCATTTAGAGCATATAGGGATACCACAAGCTTTAATATTCTGATCAGTGGGCAGACAGTTGAAGAAGACCTTCCAAATATGAATTGATATTTTTGTTGGAATCCATTGAGACCATATGTGACTCCAATTGAGACTCATCTCCATCAACTGTGAGTGTTGAGAAAGCATCATATTCCTATATGTGGATGAGACCGAGTAATTGCCATTACCTGATAGAGACCATATAAATTGATCTGGATATGGAGTCAATAAATTGCCATTACCCACCAAAGTTCATAGGCTCGTCTGACCCCTAGGATGCTGAGAACTGGTTAAAGGAAATCGAAAGGATTTTCCGTCTAATGCAATGCACGGATGAGGAAAAGGTTTTGTTGGACACATTCCAACTGGAACGGGACGCTCGATGTTGGTGGGAGTCTATAGGAGCAACACTGCTTGACGATCATATCACTTGGGTCAAATTTGTTGCGCATTTCAACAACAAGTATTTTTCTGACCGCATCTAATAAAAGAAGGCCATGGAGTTTGCCGCATTGAAACTGTGAGCCCTAACAATGTCCGATTATGAGGCCCAATTTTAAAGACTGTCCAGGTATACACCCCACTTGGTGTGTATTGGAAAGATGAAGGCTAGGAGGTTCCTCAATGGGCTTCGGCCCCAATACATCACCCAACTGGCACCGATGGACATCCAAGTCTATTCAAAAATGGTCCGACGTGCACAGTTGCTAGAGGACGCCACGGAATTATCTGACAAGATTAGAGGAAGGGACAAGAAGGAGCAAGTCACGAGTTCTGGAAGTTTCAAACTATCATCCAATAAGAAGCGGCCCAATAATGGAGGGGAACCCTCCAAAGATAAGAAATTCAAGAAAAATGACAAGCCTTTCTTCATCACCACACCTTCTAAGGAGGTGTGTAAACACTATGACAAGGCTAGCCATAAGGCCGAGTAATGCTAGAGAAGATTGGGAGCCTATCTCCGATGTGGGAGCCGAGAACATCGAATCCCTGATTGCCCATTGTTGAATGAGCAAACCACTAAAGATGAGAAGCATCCGGCAACGCAATAAGGTCGTCTACAAGCTCTCCAAGAGACATAACCGATAGAAGGTCGAATTATGGAAGGTACACAAACTATATGTTCTAAGACTACTAAAGTTTTATTTGATACCGGAGCAACCCATTCATTTGTTTCCAAGAAATTTGCTGCTTCATTTTCTAAGGAATCTGAACTGCTAGACTTGGTCGTCTCTACTCCTCTCGGGAGCTAGTCCGAGATTACATCTCAATACCTAAATTGTAAGGTTATGGTTAAAGGAAACAATCTACATGCCAACCTGATATGCCTAGATATGAATGGGTATAAGGTCATACTAGGTGCCAACTGGTTATCCATACACAAAGCAAATGTAGATTGCCGAAATGGCAAGATAACTTTTGTGGATTACTCAGAATTGGTTTACATTAGCCCTCGAAATAGATCACCTCTTATCTTAGCTCTCTGAGCTAGCAAACTTATAAGTAAAGGATGTGTGGCTTTCATTGCATTTGCGACTGCCACAGAAGTCGAGGAGGGTAAACTTGAAGACATCTGTGTAGTTCGGGATTTTTCTGACGTTTTTCCATAAGAATTGCCCGGCTTAACCCCAGAGAGGGAAGTGTCGTTCACAATCGACCTTGTCCCTGGTGCTGGTCCTGTTTCCAAGGCACCCTACAAAATGTCCCCCGTTGAGCTAAAGGAGCTAAAAGAGCAGCTAATGGAGTTGGAGAGGGGGAAAATCTGTCGCCTGAGAGAACGGCGCAACTATATCCAATTCGATCAAACCAGGCCCAACTCCCCAAAGTGACAGCCCTATTTTGGGCCCACTTACTTCAAGCCCAAAAACCCACTCGGAGCAGCACTTCCTAGGCGGCCCTCAGGTCCGGAAGTTCGAGCGACAGATCAGTCGAGAGATCCCCTGCGGGGACCCGACATAGCCTACCCGAGCTATACACTCATCGCTCAGGATAAGATCTCGAGCAAGCGCCTCTAGCTCGGACCGACTGTTGGAAGCTCAACCAGGTGTCTGTTATGCATCCAGCAGGAGCAAGGAACTCCAAGAAATAGGGGAGCGCAAGAGTCCTTATGCCATAAAGAGCCCACTACGAGGACGTAACTCTCTAAAACCCCCTCAGCTCCCTAGACTGTTACGATAAACGGATTGCTATATAAACTCCAAGGAGACCCTCCGAGAGGAAAAAAGGCATCGATCCTGAGAGCAAACCACCACACCTCTTGGTGGAGAATAATCTCGCGCCCCCTCCTCCTCCTACCCTCTCTCTTCACATTCATGCTCTATCGCACTTGCTGACTTAAGCATCGGAGGATTTTCCCCAGGGACTCCTCCCTAGGCACCTCTGATCCGTTACCTATCTTGTAGTTCATAGAGACGTGGTGACCGTGACCAAAGATTTTTCCTGGATCTCACGACTCAGGATCAACGCAAGATTACGCCACTTCATCTGGCGTCGTCTGTGGGAAACGAATAAAGAGCCATCATGGTGCAAAGAAATTATGGTAGGAAGGTCACCGGCGGCAAAGGAAAGACCATAGTGGCGGATGGGGAACTGTGGACACTAAAAATTTCCCACCCCATGTTTACGTGCAGGGAAATAAATAAGAGGAGAAAAGAGAAGAGAAGATGAGAAGAAGAAAAGAATAAAAGGAAACCCCTGAAGTGCCTCTAACGGCACACCCGTTAAAGCTTTAAGTGGTACACTTCTTTAAAGCCCCAGCGGCACACCCTGTAGAGGTCTTCAGCGGCACACTCACGGCGCCCTCCAGTGGCATACACCCTCAGGGCCCCTGGTCGGCACACCCCTTTGCACCTCTCAGCGGCACGCCACGGAGATCCTTCAGCGGCACGCTCGCAGGCCCCTCTAGCGGCACAGCTTTCTAGCCTTCCAGCGGCACAGCTTTCTAGCCTTCTAGCGGCACACTTTTGTTTGTTCTTCACCCAGTGCAACCGACAGAATGGATGTAACGCCATGCCCTATGGCCCTTGGCGCGCAGTGGGTACAACTCAAGTCTAGCTGAGGTGTCACTCCCTCGTGAAGGCACGCAAGCTACCCTCACACCAGGGATGGAACCGAGGTCAACTCCCATTCAATGCTTGTCGAATCATTCCCACCTTCGGAAGCTCCCGCCGCTGAAGGTATAAAAGCCCCCTTGCTCCATGGCGAACAGACACACAAAGGAACGGGGGACAGACAGGAGGAGATGCATAGACGGAGACTCTCCCCTGGTTGGCTCCCCAGAGAAGAGAGAAGAGAAGAGGAGAAGAGAGAGGAAGGAGCTCGCTGGTTGGCTCTCTTGAGCACCCTGCTGCTTCGACTGCCGTCCGAGTGAAGAGAAGGAGAAGAGAGAAGTGAGGAGAGCCTGCCGCCTTTCTCCCCGTGGGTCACCCACCGCTTTGGCGACCACCGCCCGAGTGCAAAGAGAAGAGAGAAAGGAAGAAGAAGAGAGGGAGTAGGATTTAGGAGGGGGAGGAGCATGTGCTCCGTTCCCATTCCCCATTGTGTTTCATCCCCCCGTTGTATCTTCGCTTCCTCCCGTTGTTTCTTTTCTTGTTTCCCAATTTTGTAGTGTATCAACCTCTGGGCTTCCCTTCTGCAAGGAATAAAAGAATTTGCAAGTTTGATATTGAATGCATGTGCTTCCTCCGATCCGTGCTTGTGATCTTCTTGGGTTTTCTTTGGTTTCTTCATCATGCTATCCTTGGCAGGCCCATCCTCTTGTGAAAGCCACCTCGCCCCAGGGCCACCTCGGCTTGTTCCCCTCTTACACCCATGAGCCCTGGTTAGCATCCTCCCTCCTTGGCTCGCCCACTATCCTCCCCTGGCGCCTTGGCTTGGGACCCATTCCACTTAATGGATGGCATCCCTGAATTAATCCTGCAGGGAAGACCCCTCTCATTCTGCTATCAAGGCGTCTCCTCCTCTAGGCCACTTCTCATCGGCACACCCAATTCACCCTTACCCAGTGTACTTGCACTTATTCTCTGCCGGCACACTCCAACCCAATAAGCACGGCACACTTTCCCCTGAGCATCACCTGGTACACCTCCCTTGAGCCTAACCCGGCACAGCTTGCTCGTGCCTCACCCGGCACACTCTACATATAACCCCATCTGGCACACTCCCCAGGCACCTCCCCGGTACACCAGCTCGGCCTCCGTCCGGCACGGCCCAAATACCCCTCTTCCCCAGTGCACTCTTTCTTCCCCTAGCCTGGTACACTGCCTGGCCATACCTGCCCGGCACACTTCTTGATTTGGCCAGCTCGGCACACCCTTGTGCCAGCCAACCCGACACACCATCTTTAACCTTCCCGACTGGCACACCAGTCACCCCTTCTCACCCAGTGCACCCCCCCAGCTAGTCTTAGAAGTGTCTCCCATCCGTTGGTTCTCCCGGGTTTTTCGAAGTTTTATCAAAGGTGCTGCTGCCGCTGGTACACACCTCAGATTGTCGGGTTTTGCCACTCCATGTGGGTGTGTTCCCCTTTACTCCCCTTACCACTCGGGTCAATGGGTGATGCTGCCGAATTTTTGTTAGAAAATAATAATATGTTAAGAGACAAAAAGAAGCAACAAACAAATGGAATGAATAATGATAGGGTGCTTCAGCTAGGATAAAAGAATTGTGGACAACATGAAGAGGGCCAGACCGGACATTAATCATGAGAACTTGAGCACTGGTTATGCAGATAAGAAGAGGGAGGGAAAAGGGGTAAAAGAAGAGAAGAAAGGGCTCACATGCACTGCATGAAATTAAAGAAGGAAAGAGATGAAAAGACTTAAGAAGACAAGAAGAAGAAACCCCTCTGCAAACCTTGCCTGGCGCATCTTGTTCAGCCCTAGCCCGGTACACCCTCAGCTCTATCCCCACAGGCACAACACCAAACCTGCCCAACCCGGCACGCCCTTGGCCGACCCTGCCCGGCACACCCTAGCGGCGACCTGTCCGGCACACCGCCTCACATACAACCCTATATGGCACACTCGCCAGGAGCCTCCCCGGCACACCAGCCCAAGCTCCACCCGGCACAGCCTCTCATCCCTTTTGCCGGTACACCCCCAAGTGTGTACTGACCTCTCCTTTGCTCGGGTTAACCTGCACAGATCTCACTCCCGATTTGCACTGACCCTGCTCTTGTGTGGTCTGACACTGCACAGACCCAGCCCTCACATGCATAGACTACAAACCTCCCTTGCACAGACTCGAGTCCCAATTC
Organism: Amorphophallus konjac; assembly: GCA_022559845.1. Lineage (NCBI taxonomy): Eukaryota > Viridiplantae > Streptophyta > Magnoliopsida > Alismatales > Araceae > Amorphophallus > Amorphophallus konjac. Next base: position 175,848,650 of record CM040127.1, on the reverse strand, counting down.
TACAGACCCTGAACCCCGGCCTCACAAACTTGACCTCCAGTCGCATAGACCTTATCCCCCACCTGCACAGACTTTATCCCTTTACTAGTACCGCTCTGCACCGACCTTGCCCCTTGCTGCACAGACCTAGCCTCCACCTTGCACAGACTTCATTTCTCACCTGCACCAGCCCAGCCCCTAGCTGCACAGACTTCATTCCTCCCTTGTATAGACCCAGCCCCAGCTGCACAGACCCTGAACCTCCCTTGCACAGACTTGATCTCCAACCGCACGGACCTAGCACCCAGCTGCACCGACCTAATCCCCTTTGCACGGACCTTGTTTGAACTTTGCACCGACCTCGCTCACATGTGCACCGACTCTATCCAAACTTGCACGGACCTCTTACCGACCTTCCGATGGCCCATTCCTCCACATACACCCCAAGTGCAAATAAAAGAAATACGATAATAAAAATGATTAAAACAAATCCAAAAAAATTACATATAAAAGATATAATAAAATAAATAAAAAGATATATGTAAATGTGTAACAAACAAATAAAAAAAGAGGGGAAATGTGTGTGATAAATAGAGAAAAAAACAATAAACCCACCAAAAAAATGTATAATAAGGGAAATAGGCAACAAAAAATAATTAAAATTCAGACAATAACAAAAAGGGCGAAATCTGCTCCGCAGCCTCGTTTCTCCTCGAGACCCGGTGTAAAGGGAAGATCAATGCCGCCCTCTCCAAGCCGGGTTCAGACCTCGGGAATCACCCCAATATGGCCGTGAGCCGGCATTGCCCTGGGCCAATAGTTCGTCAAATCGGGCTCGTTCCCGTTGGGATTCATTCCCGCTCTTTCATTGAGATTGCCATAAAGTCGACATACATTTGCACGGGTTTGTTTCCATTTACGTCGTACCTTCGATACGGACCTTTGTCCGAACATAAAATGGTCCGTGCATGACCGACAGAATCCGAATGGAACAAGGCGGCTCTCGTCCTCCCCGAACCCTACGCATGGGAATATCGATAAGACCTTCGTGAGTCACGCTTGGACCTCAGGTTCGTCCCAACCATGATCATTGACTGACCCACATCCTGGGCCTATATCCAGCTATCTCTGCATACGTCTTTGTTTCGAAATCCAATCCCGGGACACTTTCCCATTGTCCTTCAGCATCGGAAATATTAACGATGCCCACGTAGGCCTCGTTTGGACCACGGGAGGCGGCCCCGGATTGGTCCTGATTCGATCTCGCGCCAGGCCAATAAACTCGTTGATTTCCTACCATTCTAACCGATATTCAGCCGAATGTTTCCCGTCCCTTTGAACAATAAATTTATCGTACCCCGTCATACATATGCTCTGATTTTCCCGTGATGATTATGATATTCTCGAGCCGGACACTCGTCCAAACATTAACTGGCCCCATGAGTGACCGACATGTTTCAAATGCTTGCTTCCCTAGACATCGAGCTTTTCGACTGATCCGAGACCGCTATCAGCTTATTTCTCTCGATATAATTTCTTGGCCATGAGGCTCTGATTCCCGGTGATTAATCAAGGGTGTTCCCCTCTCCGAGGGGATGTAAATGACGCTGTGACCTTTTGGCGCGGTGGGTTTCGGTCCCGACATGAACCACACAATCATCTGATTAGTCAGATCGAGTGCACAAAAAAAAGTCACTTTGTGACTGGCACGCCCACGCACTTAATAAACCCGATAAACGAATAAATCAACTTAAAGAACAACGAATGAGCATATCGAAAAGTGCATCCACAAGTCTAGCACGCCCGGTGGGACGGAAACCACCCTTCATCTCTTCGTCGGGATTCGGGGCCCCATGGCCTCCTAATAAACGATGTTTGTCTGTTTTGATGAATTGCAGGTGCTGTCTTTGTCAGCCCTATGGGGAGAAAAGCCAGACTAGGCGCAATTATCTTTGTGACCTCGAGGACGCTACTCCGCCTCACATGCAGCTTCCAGGAAAGAAGAGAGAAAGAAGGAGGGGAAATCAAACCCCCTTTCCCTAAGAAGAAGAAGAAGAAGAAGAAGAAGAAAAAGAAAAGAAATAAAAGATGAAAAAAAGGAAGAAAGAACCAAAAAAAAGAAGCAAAAAAAAGAGAAGAGAAAGAATTGGTGAGAGAGAGTTATACGTCCATATCTGTCGAAACCCGCGTTGAACAAAGATTACCACTATGGGATTGATGTGGTGGAGCGAACCACCCATCCCCTCCCTGAGGGGGTGGGCGCTCTCCTGCGCACCTACCTTGGTCTATTACACAAAAAATAAGAGAAGAAAAGAAAGGACAAAAAGAAAAGTTGGCAAGCATCGCCGACCAAGAGGACAAGAAGAAGGCCGGCATCCCGCCCGACTCTAAGAAGGTCCAAGTCCATGGTGCAATGCCCCGGTCCCTTCCACCTTCCTGCTACCTCTATCCGACACAAGACGGTCTCTCGAGTGGCAGTTAGAACATCCAACAAGCCGCAACTGTAGCTTGATGAATTCCTGTCCGCTGTGGGGGATGCTTTATAGCAATGAGGCCAAGCACGGTCACCACTCCCGAAGAGAGCATGCATATACCCCACCATGGGGAATAAGAAGAAGAAATATATCCCGCCATGGGGGCATAAGAGGCAAGAAAGAATACACCCCCCTCCTTGGGGCACATGAAGAAAATATATCCCGCCATGGGGGCACATGAAGAGAATCCACCCCGACTCGGGTGCACATAAAGTAAAAGTTACACCCTGGCTTAGGGGCATTTGACGAAGAAATGTACCCCCGCCACGGGGCATAAGAAGTATAAGACACACCTCGGCTTAGGGGCATATGAAGAGAAGTGTACCCCACTCTGGGGCATAAGAAGCAGCAACATACACTCCACCTAGGGGGGGCATAAGAAGCAATAGAGTTTTACCCTAATCTAGGGGCGTAAAGAGCAAAAGAATACACCCTAGCTTAGGGGCATAGGAAGAGAAGTGTACCCCGCCACGGGGGCATAAGAAACAGAAGACACATCCCAACTTAGGGGCATATGAAGAGAAGTGTACCCCGCTCTGGGGCATAAGAAGTAGTAGCATACACTCCACCTAGGGGGGGGGGCATAAGAAGCAACAGAGTTTCACCCCGATCTAGGGGCGTAAAGAGCAAAAGAGTGCTCCTTGGCTTAGGGGCATAGGAAGAGAAGTGTACCCCGCCACGGGGGCATAAGAAACAGAAGACACACCCCCGCTTAGGGGCATATGAAGAGACGTGTACCCCGCTCTGGGGCATAAGAAGCAGCAGCATACACTCCACCTAGGGGGGGCATAAGAAGTAACATAGTTTCACCCTGATCTAGGGGCGTAAAGAACAAAAGAATGCACCCTGGCTTAGGGGCATAGGAAGAGAAGTGTACCCCACCACGGAGGCATAAGAAACAGAAGACACACCCCGGCTTAGGGGCATATGAAGAGAAGTGTACCCCACTCTGGGACATAAGAAGCAGCAGAATTCACCCCGGCTTGGGGGCACATAAAGAAAGAAACACACCCCCACCATGGGGGCATACGAAGAAAGAAACACACTCCACCCAGGGTGCACAAGAAGCAAAACACACCCCGACTCGGGGGACATATGAGGCAAAGGATACACCCAGGCTTAGGAGTACTTGAGGAAGAAATATACCCCGATGTGGGGGCACATGGAGCATGCATCCACCTCGCCATGGGGGCGTAGGAAGCAAAGACCATACCCCGCCATGAAGAGTAAGAAACAAGAATTCACCCCTGCCTGGGGGCACGCAAAGAAGGAAGCACACCCTAACTTAGGGGCATTTGAAGAAGAAACATACCCCGCCATGGGGGCATATGGAGAAATAAATACACCCTGCCTTGGGGGCACAAGAAACGGAAGAATACACCCCGCTTGGGGGCACAGAAGCAAGGAGACATGCATCCCGACCTGGGAGAATATGCAGAAAGATATACCCCGCCATGGGGGCACATGAAGCAAAAGACATACCCCACTCTGGGGCGGAAGAAGCAGAAGAATCTACCCCAACTTGGGTGCACAAGAAGTAAACATACCCCGCTCCAGGGCATAAGAAGCAGAAGTTACACCGCGTCTGGGGGCCTAGAAGCCATGAAAGATACACCCCGCTTCGGGGCACGGAAGAAAAGTTACATCCCAACCTGAGGGCACATGAAGAAAACGCCCCAGCCTCGGGGCACATGAAGAGGAATACACCCCGGCCTCGGGATCCATGAAGCAACATACACCCCCCTGGAGGCCTCTGAAGCAGGACAAACAATATGTAAAGTTCCATACAACATTGTTCGGGCAACGCAGCAAATAACAAAAATTTATTTACTTGAACCCGGCTTGTTGGAATCCTTGAACAGTGCTCTAATCGATGCATTAAAACACTCCAACCCCTAACTACGGGTTGCAGATTTCACCTTGCGCTGAACGACGCTGTATGCAGTGCCCGATGCAGAATCTCGTGAACACCGAGCCGCATAGAAGTACGGCCTATAGAATAGATCCACACGGATCCTTGCGCAGCGACGGTATCCTCCCGGCACGATCTTCCCCAAGCTTTCCCCTTCTAAAGAGAGAAAGGGCTTCTAGAGAGAGAGAGCAAGAGGGAGAAAGGGGGGAGTGAAAACCTCTCCTCCTTACTATTAGTGCTTGATTAAGCCAAGGGGGGGGGGGGAGTTCTCGTAAGGCACATATATATAAATTTAGGACCTTTTCAAAAGAGCCCATAAGGACCAAAATTGTATATATGACCTTCTTATTATTATACATATATATTAAGCCCTTTTTATACTCCTTTCCAAAAGGAATTCAAGGGAATTAATATATACATTTGTACAATAATAATCCGTCACCCAAGAATCCATTGTGTGTGATCCTCTAGGCCCATAGTCACTCCAGTTTAAGGCCCATTAACTTCTAATTCCTAATTAGAAGTAAATTAAATTTATTATTCGCTTCTACTAGAGCCAAATAATAGTTTAATTTATTCCAAACCTTTGATCACATTGGGTCAAGCAAATCTGTGTGATCCTAGAGGACGCCGGGTTTAAACCAGGCTGTCTGGTACCTGTAAGTCTACAGTTGCCGCATCGCTATGATCCCTCGCTCCTTCTATGAGTCTGGTTCGATCGAAGGTATGGTTTCTGTCAAACCCCATGATCGTGCCATTTGACAATGACCTCCTTAAAGTGTATGACATCCGTTCTAAACGAACTCACACGACCCTGGCGAGGGATTTAATGGAGCGTCAGTGTCATGACCCATTAACTGTCTGATATATACCCGACAGTGAGCGATCCCCTCTTGACCATTGATGATCTTCACAGGAATCCTGAAATGGTTAATGACTCGGTAATTCATGACTTATGGTTAAAGTCACTTAGCCAAGTAATTAAATCATCCCAATCCTCGTGTAAGATCTGATCAATGTATCAGGTCAAAGGACCAACGATGCTACTGAGACAGTTGGATCTTCAGTTGACATTAGGTATAATCAACCATCTGAAGATCAAATAGCGGATCAGTTCAGTGTACATCCTCCAAGGACATACACCTACACATATGTGTTGGTGCCACGCACCAATGACCATGAGACTGGTCACTCACACATCATGTGTACTGGTTTAATAGGTAATCAAAGTCCCCGAGTGATTACCCTCCAACCAGGAACAGTTTAAGGTATGTGTCCATGTAAAGTTAGTATCATGATCGAGATCCCATCTCGAGTTGACTTTACAACCACATATCTTAGGGACATCGTAAAGTAATATACAATCACATATTTATGCTCAAATATCACTTTATTAATAAAGAACAAGATCATACAACTATTGGGCCTACCCGACCCTAAATTGGCATGTAGCACACCAATACTAACAATCTCTCACTTGAGACCCATCTTATCCCGATGGCGCTCAAATATAATCTGTGTCAAAGGCTTAGTCAGTGGATCTGCTACGTTGTCTTCTGACCGCCACATCTCCATGATCAACAATCTCCTGAATAAGGTGGAAGCGACTGAGAATATGCTTCAACCTTTGGTGAGATCTCAGTTCCTTCGCTTGGGCGATGGCCCCATTATTATCAAAAAATAATGGGATGGGAGCTGATATCTTGAGAACTACACCGAGTTCCAAGATGAATTTCTTCATCCAGACGGCTTCCTTAGCGGCTTCAGCTGCAGCAATATATTCTCCCTCCGTCGTCGAGTCTGCAGTCGTATCTTGCTTGGAGCTTCTCCAATTGACTACCCCTCCATTCAACATGAATACAAACCCAGACATGGATTTATAGTCATCTGGATCTAACTGGAAACTAGAGTCTGTGCAATCTCTAAGCTGTAGGTCCTCTCTTCCATAAAGCAGAAACAGATCATTAGCCCTTTGCAAGTACTTAAGGATGTCCTTTACTGCCTTCCAGTGCTCTTCGCCTAGATTTGCCTGATATCTACTGACAATGCTCAAAGCATTGGCAACATCAGGCCGTATACATAGCATTGCATACATGATTGACCTTATGGCCGAAGTATAGGGTACCTTATTCATGTGTGCCACCTCCTCAGATGTTTTAGGGCTCATCCCCTTAGATAGGCAAATTCCATGTCTCATAAGAATGAGACCTCTCTTGGAATTTTCCATCTTAAACCTTTTGAGGATAGTATATATGTACATAGATTGGGATAATCCTAGCATCCTTTTAGATCTATCTCGATAGATCCTTATGCCCAGCACATAGGATGCTTCTCTCAAATCCTTCATGGAGAAGGTCTGGGACAACCAAGACTTAGTTAATGTCAACATCCCTACATCATTCCCAATGAGTAAGATGTCATCAACATATAGGACTAAGAAGGTCACAGAGCTCCCACTGACCTTCTTGTAAACACAAGGTTCATCTTCATTCCGAATGAAGTTGAAAGATTTGACAGCCTCATCAAATCTTAAGTTCCAGCTCCAAGATGCTTGCTTCAATCCATAAATAGACCTCTGAAGTTTGCATATCTTATTAGGATGAAGCATGGAAGTGAATCCTTCAGGATGTACCATGTATACCTCTTCTGACAGATTTTCATTCAGAAAAGCTATCTTCACATCTATTTGCCAAATCTCATAATCCAGGTATGCAGTAATGGCAAGGAGGATTCTGATTGACTTAACCATGGCCACAAGTGAAAATGACTCGTCATAGTCAATACCTTGTCTTTGACGATACCCTTTCGCCACTAATCTGGCCTTGTATGTGTCAATTTGTCCCTCTGCACCGATCTACCTTTTGAAAATCCATTTGCAACCGATAGGAACTTTCCCTTCAGATACATCAACCAAGTACCAAACTTTGTTAGTGTACATGGACTGGATCACTGAATCCATTACCTCTTGGCATTTCTCGGAGTCCGCACTACGGATCACCTCTTGGTAGGATTGAGAATCTTCATCCTCATCGATGCATACCTTAGAGTACCTCTCTGAGATATGTCCAACATATCTCTCAGGTTCTCTTGGTAGTCTACCAGATCTCCGTAGTGTCTGTGTTTCACTCTGAATAGGATCAACCGATATTGTCTCATCTAATGAGTTTGTGTCTACGGGTTGTGGTTCTTTGACCTTGTCCAATTCTATTTGGCTCCCACTATCTTTCTGGAGAAGATATTCTCTTTCTAGAAATATAGCTCTCTTAGCCACTAAGACCTTTTGCTCAGAAGGGTGATAGAAATAATATCCAAATGTCTCCTTTGGATATCCCACAAACCTACACTTATCGGTTCTAGACTCAAGTCTATCACTATCGTTCCTTTTCACATGGGCAGGACACCCCCAAATTTTAATGTGATTAAAATGTAGTTTCCTGCCCTTCCATATCTCATATGGTATAGAAGGAACAGAGTTACTTGAGATCCTATTCAGTAAATAGGCTGCAGTCTCTAAGGCATAGCCCCAGAGTGATAATGGTAGTCTTGACATAGACATCATGAATCGGACCATGTCTAACAAGGTCATGTTTCTCCTTTCGGATACACCATTGTGCTGTGGTGTATACGGTGGAGTCCACTGAGAAATAATTCCATTGTCTTTAAGATAGGAAGTGAATTCATGGCTAAGGTATTCACCTCCTCGATCTGATCGAAGAGCCTTAATACTCTTGCCAGTATGTTTCTCTACTTCATTCTCGTATTCCTTAAACTTTTCAAAGGCTTGTGATTTATGTCTCATTAAATACACATAGCCATATCTTGAGAAGTCATCAACAAAAGAAATGAAATAGAGATGACCCCCTTTTGCTTCCATGGACATGGGTCCACACACATCCGAGTGTATGAGCTCGAGAAGGTCAACAGCCCTCTCACCATGTCCACTAAAGGGTGCATTGGTCATCTTCCCCATGAGACACGACTCACAGGTATCAAATGGCTTGTATTCGAATGAATTCAAATACCCATTTGAGTGTACGTGAGAGACTCTTTTCTCACCTACATGACCAAGCCTGCAATGCCATAGATATGCAGAATTCACTTCATTAGCATTGGAAGCATGCATAACATTAGAACGTGTATCTAATACATAAAGACCATTGACTAATGAACCATTGCCTATATTCAAACTATTATTCATTATAGAGCACCCAGTGCTATTAAAGCCAATGTATATCCAACGTTATACAAGCTAGAGATTGAAGTAATGTTCTTAAGAATATTTGAAACATAATAACAGTCATTCAGCTCCAGAATGACTCATGAAGGTAAACTGAGGCGTGCAGTCATGACAGCTTTGGCAGAAACTAAAGCTCCATTGTCCATCCTCAATTCAATCTCCTTTTTTCCCAACCGCCTTCTATTTGCCAACACCTGCACAGAGTTACAGATATGAGATGCACATCCAGTATCCAATACCCATTATGTGGATTCCATATATGACAAATTAAGATCTATGCCAAAAATACTTTCATTTAGAATTGCCTTGCAATTCCTTTTCCAATGCCCTGTTTCCCCGCATCGAAAATACTTATCTTCTTTTTCATTCTTCTTACCCTTCCCTTTGTTAACTTTGGCGAGTTGCTTACCCATGGCCTTCTTCTTTCCCTTCCCTTTGTCACCTTTGGTGGATATCTGGGTGGCCTTTGTCCTCTAAATAGATATGGTGCATACAAACATCAGGACTGATCCCCTTAAGATCCGCCACCGACCAACCTATTGCCCCCCTATACTCTTTAAGAGCAGTTAAGAGTTGGGCTTCCTATGCAGTAGTGAGGTTGCAGGCAATGATGACAGGTAGAGTGTGGTTAGGTCCCAGATATGCATATTTAAGGGAGTTCGGGAGAGGCTTGAGTTCCAGAGAAGGAGGATGTTCCAGAGATGACAAGATTGGTTCTTATTGAAGTGCAGGAAGTGATTCTACCCTAGACCAGGGTGCAGAAAATAGGGGAGAATCCTGAATCATGTTACCCTCTTCTAGGGTGTCCTCAATGTTATCCGGAATCACATCCTCAAATATATCAATGACATTGCATTCCTCTCCTTGATCCGAATATTGAGATGCCTTAAACACATTTAGGGAAACTTTCTCACCTCCAAAAGAAATATCCATCATTCCCGTGGCACAGTTGATGTTGGCCTTAGCAGTTGCTAGGAAAGGACGTCCCAAAATAATAGGGCTATGTTTCAATTCTTGAGACGAGGCCATATCCAAAATTAAGAAATTCACAGGAAAATAGCATTCATGCACCTTAACAATGACATCCTCTAACAAACCCCTTGGAGTTTTAACCGACTGATCCCCCAGTTGAAGGATTATTGAAGTTGGTTTTAACTCCCCCAGATCAAATTGCTTGTAAATGAAGGTGGGCAAAAGATTCACACTAGCACCTAAGTCTAGCAATGCACGATCAAAAGTGACTCCACCTATATCACATGAGATTAACGGGGCTCCGGGGTCCTTCAATTTTTTTGGCAAATGATTCATCAAAACAACACTCACATCTTCAGATAGGCGGATCTTTTGAGTTATCGCCTTGGATTCACTTTTTGGAGTGCATATCTCTTTCAGAAATTTTGCATATGCCGGCACATGCTTGATCGCGTCCAAAAGTGGAATATTGATATTCACTTGTTTAAACAATTCCACTAGCTCTTCTTGGCAGACTGGCTTTTTCTTTTGAGTCTTAAATTTTAGAGCATCGGGAAAAGGGATCTTAGGAACATACTCTTGAGGGCTTTCTTCATCAACCTTTACTTTTCCTTTGTCCCGCTTGTTCTCTCCACCCTCTGGCTTTTTCTTTTCTTGCACAATCACATGCTCCTCATCCTCACTATTACTCTTCTCGTGGGCGTCTTGCCCCGAACTACTACCCACATCCTTAGCCTGATAAGGATCTTTAAGAATTTTCCCGCTCCTAAGGGTAGAGATGGCTTTGGCATTCGCAAACTGAGGACCTACAGGAGGGGGCGGCTGAGGTTGATTGGGCTGATTGGGTTGAGGAAGAATGGGAGCTCTTAGAGGGAAGCCTGGAGGTTGTTGATTGTGGGGGTTGGCAATGGGCTGACTTGGTAATTGGCCCATTGTGGACGCACTTTTTATTTAAATCGTTGTTGGTCGTTCTATCAATTGGGTTTATTAAGTGCGTGGGCGTGCCAGTCACAAAGTGACGATTTGTTCGGGCTTCATGGAAGCCCATGGTGCGCTCGATCTTACTCAGTCATGCGATTGTGTGGTTCGGGTCGGGACTGAGACCCGTTGTGCCATAAAGGTCACAACGTCATTTGCATCCCCTCAGAGAGGGGAATACCCTTGATTAATTGCCGAAAATAAGGGCTCCACGACCGAGAGAAATACAAATTCATGTAGGAAGGAAATGGTAGCCGGGCTATGCGGTAAGCCCGTAGTGAGGGCATGAGCACTCAGATTATGTCGGTCGCCGACGGACCATTCCATGTTTGGACGGAAGTTCATACCGAAAACAAGACGGAAACGGGGGGACGAATCCGTGCAAATGTCTGCCAAGGGACGACAATTTCAATACAGGGGGGAAAGTCAGATCCTGGTGAGGGAGGGGACCCTGATGAGATATTGGCCCGAGGTAAGGCCGGGCGGTCACCATGACGAGAGAGACGACTCCCGAGGATGATGTTTGGCTCACAAGAGCATCATTAATATTCTCGGGTTCGGAATCCAAGAAGGAGAGACGAGGGCCATACTGTTATGTTCGTGGGTTACCTCGAGTGACATTCATCATTATCGTTCATTGATTAGCATTACCCCTTTCGCTGACTGTCTTTTACCGTTCACAGACCATGAATTCTTTTCTTGTTCATTGCTACCACCTCCCTTTTTGTTATTTTCTCTTTGCTTAGTATTTCGATTGGAGCTACCCTCCCCCCCTATTTTACCACGATTATTATTATTTATTGTTCCTTTTAATATATATATTTGTTGGGGAATGATAGAGTGTACCGCTGGAGGTGGAATTAGGAGTGTGTCGCTGGTGGGCTGAGAGTGGACAGTGTGCCGCTGGGGAGGAGGAGAGCGTACCACTGGAGGTTAAAGGGGAGCGTGCTGCTGAAGGGTAAAGGAGGTGTACTGCTCAGAAGGCAAAGGAGAGTGTACCACTGGGGGATCTAGGAGTGTGCCGTTGAAGGCGAAGGGGGAAGAACTGAGGCGTACCGCTGGAGGCAGGTGGGAGTGTACCGCTAGGAAGAGTGGAGAATGAGACCAAGCAAAGTGTGCCGCTCAAGGAGTGGGCCAGGGTTCAAGAGAGGGTCCCTTGTCCAGTTCATGTCTGATAGAGAGTCCCAAATGGTTAAGCTTTCAGTTTCCCTACCATGTGATCGAATTACAGGTCATGCTCAATGGTGCAGTTCTTTGAGTCTTATTCAGCCGATTCATGGAGCCTCGCATAGTTCCCTTAGTTGATTAGAATGTTTCATTGTTGTCGGTTTCATTTTTTTGTTGCCCCTTTTTTTGTCTTCTAACTTATTATTATTTCTGACAAAAATTCGGCATCATCTCCCCTTAACTCGGATCATAAGGGAATAACAAGGGACATGCCCACAAGGAGTGACATGAACCAACAACTGAGGTGTATGCCTAGGCAGCCACCTTTGGGGAAACGTCAGAAAAATCGAAGAAAATGCCGAACGAGAAACCTTCATATTGGTACGAGCTATGAATGCACCGGGAGAATGATGATCAAGGTGTGCCGAGCTGGCAGTTTAAGAGTGTGTTGCCGAGCAGACCAGTAGGGGAGGTGTGCCACTGAGGCAGCCAAGGAAAGTGTACCGCTAAGCAGAGGAACAAGAAGGGTGTACCGCTGAGCCAACAAACGGGAAGGGCGTGCCGCTGGGTAACCCAGGGGAGTCTGTGCCGCTGGGCAGACAAATGGAGGACTATGCCACTGAGCAGACCCAGGAAGGTGTGACGGTGGAGGGCCTGAGTGAGCTGATGGCTGGAAGGCTTGAGCGTATATGTGTACACTACTGGTTCTGAAGGAGGGCCAAGGAGGGCGCTCTAGGCATTGATGGGATCCAAAGTGTCAAAAGGAGAGTGGACCCCCACAGACCTGTTTTAGCAAAGGCTCAAGGGTTGTTGTACTAAGGAAATCCCCGAGAAGGGGAAGAGCCTAGCTCTACCCCATCAAGCCAAGGGTAAAACCCATCCACTAGGTAGGCCAGTGCCATGGGAGGTGAGATGGAGCCAGAGGTTGGAAGGCTGGGAGCAGATGCATGAAACTCACAGATCAACGCTAAGAAGAAAGCAACAAATGCAACGAAAGAAGGAAAAGCCAGAAGATGTTTCATTCATGATGAACTAAAAATGACAGGGGTCATGACCCAAGGGTCAAACGTGATGCATTACATCTAAACAAACGGGAGAGGAGAACAGGGGAAAGAAAAAAAGAAAACTTGGGGAGAGGGTTAGGATGAGGAAGGGTGACCGTTCCCTTCACCTCCACTCCTTCCCTCTCCACTACACAGCACACTCTCCCTTTCTCACCTTGCTCTCCTCTACCTGCTTCTTCTTCTCTTCTTCTTCTTCTTCTGTTCTCTTCGAACGGGTGCCTTCGCCTGCATTCTCTTTCTTTCTGAGAGGCTTTTATAGGTGGGCCGTTGACAGGGGAGATGTCATGATGGCACTGCCATCTGAGGTTGACTTAGTCTCCTCAACGTCAGGTGAGGATCTCTCTCATCCAACCAGAGGGCGACACCAAGGCGGGTGCTAGCTGGCATTGAAGTGGCCGAGCTGCGCGCCAAGGGGCTCGCCTACTGACCGTTGTGTCTTCTGCCGGCTCGTGCCGTCCTGGGAGGTTCAATGCTGTGCCACTGGGGGGTGAGGGGTTGTGCCGTTGAGGGGGCAGAATGCTTGTGCCGCTGATGGACATGACGATTGTGCCGCTGACGGGGCACAACTATTGTGCCGTTGGAAGGGCATTGGGGCATTGTGCCGTCGAAAGGGGCTTCCAAGGGGTGTGGCGCTGGAAGGCACCAAGAAGGGTGTGCTGCTGGGAGCACCCCCATAGAGTGTGCCGCTGGGACAACTGGCAGTGTGCCACTGGGGCACTTCAGGGGGTGTGCCGCTAGAGGCCTCTAAAGGGTGTGCCGCTAGGGCACTCGAAGAGTGTGCCGTTGAACGGCTGTTTGGGTGTGCCGCTGGGGCACCTGAAGAGCGTGCCACTGGGGGCTCGTTCAGGTGTGCCGTTGGGGCACCTGAAGAGTGTGCCGCTGGAGGCACCTCAGGGGTGTGCTGCTGGGGTCTTGGAGGCAGTGTGCCGCTGAAAGGGCACGGAGTGTGCCGTTTGAAAGAGTTTCTATTTTTTTGCTTCAGGAACTTGACGTTGTGCACTCTTTGGGGTATTTCTTCACCGTTAAGGACTCAAGGGTGGGTCCATAGTAGTGTATAAATTCAGGAGGGATATCCTGTGTTTTCTTTGTCATTTAATGCGCCCATGCAAATGTGAGCATTTGCCAGACAGTAGTATTCTCCCGGAGCCCTGGATGGCCAGTCTCCCCGGGTCTTCTCTTTTAGACTTTGACATTAATGCGGGGGCTTGGCGGGAGATATGGACGTATAATTTTATACGTCCACAAATGCCCCCCACCCACGAGCAGCGCGGGCGAAGGATGAGCCAGATGGTGTTCGTGGGTGCATCTATGGAACTAACGTACACTACTGGGCGTACGCACATAAGATATGTGACGTAGATATTATCATATCTATTGTATATTTATTATATTATCATCTATTATATTTATTTATTTATATATCTATATATTATTATTATTATTTTTCCTTCCCCTTTTCTCTCTTTTTTTTTCTCTTCCTTTTTTTTATTCCTCTCTTTTTTTCCTCTTTTTTCTTCTTCTTCCTTTTTTTTATTTATATTTTATTTATTATTTTTTTCTATCTCCTCTTTTTTCTTTTCTTTATTCTGCCCTTTTTCTTTTTTTTCTTTCCCATTTTTTCTTTTCTAAAATCGCTATAAAAGGGGGAGGGGGAGTTCAAAACTCCCCCTCCCTTTCTTTATGAATTATCTCCCTCTCTCTCTCCTTGTCTCTTCAGCTGCCACCGCCTCCTCTCCTCTCTCTCCTTGTCTCTTCAGCTGCCACCGCCTCCTCTCCTCTCTCTCTTTCTTCCTCTTTCGCCGGACGCCACCGCCACTGCTCACCGCCACCGTCGCCGGTGTTCCAGGGTGAGGAGGCCGCCATGGGGGCTCCCCTCTCCTTCTCCCTTCCTCCTCTTCCCCTCTTACTTCTCTTCTCCTCTTCCTCTTCCCCTCTCATTCTCCTCTTCTTCCTTCGCTCGGGGGACGACGGAGCCCTAGGCTCCCCGTCGTCCTCTTCCTCCTTCCTCTTCTCTTCTTCCTCCTCTTTTCCTCTTCTTCTTCCCCTTCGTCTCTTCTTCCTCTTCTCTTCGGCGTGGGGGCGGCCATGACGTCGGGGTGTGCCGCTGGGGAGGGCGCAGGTGTGCCGCTGGAAGGGGGCACAGGCGTGCCGCTGTAGTGGTGGGCACGGGGCGTGCCGCTGAGCAGGTGGGCACGGGTGTGCCACTGGGAAAAGTGGGCACGGGGTGTGCCGCTGAGCAAGCGGGCACATGTGTGCCGCTGGGGAAACTGGGCACGGGGTGTGCCGCTGAGCAGGCGGGCACGGGTGTGCCGTTGGGATAGGGGGCACGGGTGTGCCGCTGGGGAAGGGCACAAGTGTGCCCTGGGTAGGTGGGCACAGGCGTGCCACTGGAGAAGGGCACGAGTGTGCCACTGAGAGGAGGCACGGGGTCTGCCGTTGAAGGGAGGCATGGGGTGTGCCGCTGAGAGGAGGCACGGGGTGTGCCGCTGAAGGGGAGAGGAAGGATTCTTCAACCGGAGGATCTTCGGTGTCGCCCTTGGGCACACCGTGACTTTGTTGGGGCCTTCACTCCTTGTGGACGTGCACCCGTGTTTTCCCTTTATGCCTCCGGCCTAAGGGAAACTCTGTCGAAATTTTGTCAGAAATTATTGGCATTCTTTTTAATTGAATTGTAGCGTAGCCCCTTCGTAGTTTCCTTTCTTTTTTGTTTGTGTCTTATTCTGACTTGAGGCATCTTACACTTTGTAGAAAGATGGCTGCCCCAAGAGATTCTGTTGCTTCTGCTGCTTTCGGTGCCGAGCGCGTTCTCTCACCTTCGGTGCTAGCGGTTACATGGTTTATTGTGGAAGAATTGGACAGGGAACACGCTGAGATAGCGGCACTGGCCGGATCATCGGGCTCTGATACAGAGATGATAGACTTTCGCAGGCTTACTCGGGTCGAGGGCAGCCTGGCTTTTGACCGAGCTACGGGGGAGTACCGGAGGAACTACCCGAAGGATAGGCACCTCATCTGTTTTCTGAAACACCTCAGTGACTGGGAAAGGTGGGATTTCCGCGTTGTTAGGGACGCCGAGCGGGCAATTTTGCGGTCCCGGGACAGCCTGCTATACAGTGTCCCGAAGAGCATCCCGATGTATCTAGTGGGAGAGGCTCGAGAATGGAAACCCATCTTGGGTCTCGAACCCATGCTGCCGGCAGAAGATAAATTAGTGCGGGCGCCTCAGTTTACCCCTCTCGGTGGGACACAGCTGCTGGGCAGGTCCAGGGTGAGCACCCCCGGTTTGGCCTGTTCTTGGCTCCATTGAAGTTGGGATACAAGGAAGAGCCCTTTCTGCTGGATTGTTTGACCATCTGATTCCAGCACGAACTGGCGTTGGGCTGGTTCGGGGAGCTAAGGCTTAAGGACACGCGTAGCTTACGGGAGGGAGGTGTGGAATTCACGGAGTACGTGTTGTTCAACTACACCCCGCTCCTTATCCGGGCTAGCGTTTATCACAGTGTGTACGCCTCCCGGTATAGCTACCCTATTTCTAGGGGTCTCTACTGCGGGATGATTGAAGTGTTCAATGCAAAGATGAACACCTTCTATACGGCAGAGGGCGAGACTTCATTGGATTTATGGAGTCTTAGTCAACTCAGCGGCTTGCCCATTGACAGGGAGCCCTACGAAGAAGTTTGCCTCCCGGATATGATCAAGGACGAGACCAACGGGGACGGCTACTACTCACTCGGCTACTCATATCGATATCTTATGAAGGCGTACCGGGACCTGTATCAGTTGGCGCATGGCGGGAAGCAACCCCCTCGTGGAGATCGGAAGAGAGTCCGTATGACCTTATGGTTGCAGTACTTCTATGACGGCCTGAAAAAATATAAAGACTTCCCGCACATAGGCACTGCCGCCGCCAACAAGAAGCGTGCTAAGCCAAAGGCTGATGTGAAGATTTCTTCCCGATGGCACCGAAGCGGGCCCAATCCGGTAGGGGTCGACCCGCTGACGCATTGTGCAGCGTTCCTGACTTATTAGTTGTGCTCGTTCGCCATGCCCTATGGAGACGAGACTGTTATTTGGCCGGATGCGATCTACCCGGCCTGCCAGATGGCCTAGGGTATCAAGCTGTCTCTGTGTCCAGCTATTATGTGTCTGATATACAAGGCGCTCGGGGATGTCAGCGCTCACCAGTTCCCGCGATAGGCACGGTATGTGTGCCCACTGCATTTTTTTCAATGCGTGGGTTTGTTCCCTATTCCCAGAGTTCACCCCACGCACCATTCAAGGCTGGGGGTTAGTTCCACGGATGCTGGAGTTTGCGAGCGTGGAGTCAACCTCGACGTCCATGCGGGTATACGACATCCGGGGTAGGCTGACGATGGTGCCCCTTGATACTACTGGCACTATTCACTTCTGGACCCTGGCTGCTCATTCAAGCCCATTGGTAAACAATAACCGGGAATGCAGGGATGACTAGGTGGAAAAGTATGTGCACCCAATCAGTCAGGAGAATGTGGTTCGCCCGTTGTTGGAGCCGGAGCTCAGAGCCTGGGCGCTGTCCATTCGTCCATGTGTGCTGGCTTTCCGAAAGGGGGACAGTCTGTTGCTGGAGCCGTACTATCCCTTTCGCTTCGGTAGGAATTTCAGGTATTATCAACATATCCCTACGTACAGTGCTCGCTTCGATCTACCGGTGCGAAGTCTCCGGGGGTGCCCCACTGCTGAGACTGCCCGAACCTGGTGGGATTTCTTTCATCGGGCAGACACTGCTTCCTTCAGGGTGCCAGCCCCTGGTCAGATTCCACGGGTGACCCCAGAGTACGTAAAGTGGTGGAATGCCCGGACAGCCTTCTACCGATTATCCCGGACCGACTGCTGGGATGGGGCAGAGAGGAGGTTTCTGAGCCGGCAGCTAGTGCCAGTACTTGATATCGACCCGGAGCATCTCCTCCGGTTCAGGCAGGGCAAGGAACAGGAAGTAGCTGCGTACATGATCGCACGCAAAAGGGCTCGAGAGGCCAAGCCAGCAGCGCAGGCTAAGCTGCCTCCGGTGGCGAAGGATGATTTCAAGAAGACCCTGCGGGACCTTTGCCACGTTGGGAGTGACCACATGGAGTTGACCAATTATCCATTTCCCATGGAAGAAGAAGGCACCCCCGCGAGGAGCTGGCGTTCGGAGAGGGATCCAATCTATCCATACCAACGTTCGTGAGGAGGGAGGAACGGAAACCATAAAACTACAAGGACACCACATGGCTCTACTTCCTCCTCCAAGTGCATGGGTTGAAGATTGAAGATCCGGGGGTGGCCATCTTGGGCAAGCGCCTCCATATCGCCTATTATTATGCCGAGGGATGGGGAATGGACCATTTCAACCTCTTCTGTCACTTGGCTGCCAAGAAACATGCGGACCTGGCCGCCCTTGCCGATCGCTGCTAGAAAATCGAAGATGTATGCTAGCTGGTCCGGGAGGCGGCTCGCCGGGACAAGGAACCATCCCTTAACTACTGGCCGATAGCGCTGCGGCTGTACACTGGCCCACATGGTATTTAGTGTTTTCTTCTTTTACTTGTGCTCTTCAATGTTACCCTTCCTTGGGTGCCGGACGCTGATCGGGTCCCTCGTTCTTCTTCCTCTTTTCTTAAACAGACCACCCCAATAGCATCCAGACAACGACGTATCATAATCTCCTTCGGCAAGCAGGAAAGCATGCTTACTTCGAGGAGGCGCCAGTGGCTCCGACTACGACCCCCCCGCCTTTGCCTGCGAAGAGGCCCCGGGCGAAATCGCCCGTGAAGAAGGTGGTAGATGCTGCCAAGGCGGCCGGGCGGCGGGAGGCAAAGCGATGAAAGACGGAGGCCGCCAAAGCTGCGTCAACCATTCCCTCGGTGCCTTTGATCTCTTCATTCGAGGAGTTCGAAGCTGCTCGAACCGAGCTGAGTCGGCCAACAGGTTGGTTTTTTTTTCCGATCTTCGGGGCTCTTAGCGATTTATTTAGACATTAAGAGGGACGCTTCTTGTAATACATACATTTTTATTTCAGCTGTCGCCAAGAGGCCCACGCCCGTATCTATCCCAGACGTGGGTGAAGCTGTGACCCACGGGGCTGTGGAATCTTTCGAAGAGACCTTCATCGCCCCAACTCCCACCGCCGAAGCTGAAGGAGGTATATCACTTTCTTTGCTAGTCGCTTTGATTAAATTTTTCTTGAAGCTTTACGGGCCTGACTGAACCCGGATCCTGCTTTGCCTGGCAGGAGCTGATGTGGCAGACCCTCAACCGGAGGCGGACCCCGAGACATCTCGGTTCGGGCAGACATACCGAAAGAAGGGGTGGCGGTCAGGGAAGTCACGGTTGCCTGTCTGGCGCGACGATGAGCCGACCCCGGTTGCTGAGGCGGGGGCTGCCTTGACAGTGAAAGAGGTGCCCACTAGAACTAAGTCTTCGTTGGGCGAGAAGGTAGATTACGACTATTCTTCTGACGAAGTGCTTTCAACTGAGGGTATCTGATAGGATCGGTGCGATGGATTCAGAGGGGGGGTGAATGAATCCCACCCTTAAAAAAACTTTTTGCTCAATAAAAGACTAGAACACTAACAGGGCAAAATAGACAATCTGAAGAACAAGTTAAATTCTCTTTTAAATCAATGAGCAAATATATAAGGCGCGCCTAAACAATCAGCTAGCGGAAGCAAAGGAGAGCAATCAACCCACTGCACAGGTAGAAACAAGAATGCTCAGACAACCTGTGAAGGAGGTAGAAGACAAGGAACAAGCGCACAAACCCAACCACACTGCACAGATGATTTTTAGGTGGTTCGGTCACCAAGACCTACGTCCACCCCTCACTCCAAACCGGAGTGAGGCTTCTACTAACTAACGCTAGAACCGCAGACTCAGTCTGCAAACACTTGCTGCCAAACAGCTTGACCAGGGAAACAACCTCCCCTCTTCCTCCAAATCGGAGGGAACCACTAGTGACACCCAGTCACTAGAAAACCAGAGACCGAGGTCTCTCTTCCTCTGAAACCCAGAGGGAACACTTGGACTTGCAACCCACAAGACCAGAACCGGAGACGAATCTCCCTTCCTCCAAACTGGAGGGGAACTCACAAGTGACAGCCTGTCACTTGCAAACCGGAGACAAGTCTCCCTTCTCTTGAGACCACAAGAGGAACACCGATCTCTAACCAGAGAATCAGAAAGCACAGTGATCAAATAAAAGGAAAACAAGAAATGAAAATACAGCAATCGGAAAGCTGGAAACGCAATGTGTTGCATCCCTATGGTTTTGATGATATCTCACACTATAAATCAATCTTCTATCTCTAGATTTATGCCGGTTCATCACCTAAGTGAGTTCAGTTCATATGCTGTTTCATTATTTCATCTATCTACACTGTTTGGTTTATATGGACAGTAGTGGGTCGACTCATCAGCAAGGGTGGGTCGACGCATCAGAACATTGATAGCTTGGGTACCAAAGTCTATACACTAGCTTGATCTATTAAGTCTGTACATTGGCATATCTTCTTCTAGTCTGTACACCGGGCACCTTCTAACTGAAGTCTATACACTGGTTTTAATATTCTAAGTATGTACACTGCCAAACCAGTTAAGTCTGCACATTGCCAAAGTCAGTTCAGCTCAACTCTATACATCCTTCCAAGCTTCAACTCTATACACTGGATTGTCAAGCTTCATGTCTATACACTCGATTGTCAGACCTTCAACTCTATACACTGCTACAAGAACCAAGTCCATGCACTCTCCCGTTCAAATCCTTCAAAGTCTGTACATCGGTTTTGCTTCTCCAAGTCTATACACTGAACCTTGTTTTACCAAGTGTGTACACTCCACATCTTTTCCTACACTTGGCCAAGTCTATACACTCATACATTTCCCTACGCTTTCCTGGCCAAGTCTATACATCGCTAAGTGTGTACATTGCATTCTGCTCAAACGATCAAAGCTCAAAGTCTGTACAGCGTGAAGTCTATACATTAGCTCAGGGGCTTCAAGTCTATACTTTAAACTGCTCTTCAAAGTCTGTACAGTGGCTTCGAATCGGCAAGTCTGTACATCGGCTTCATTTGCTCAAGTCCATACATCCACGGTGGTTCATCAAGTCTATACATTCACAGTGGTTCTTCCATGTCTGTACAACGCTGAAGCCTTCACAAGTCCATACACTGCTTGAGCTTCACCAAGTCTATACATCGCTTCAAGCGATTCAAGTCTATACAGCCTGCCTATACATTCAGAGTCTGTACATCGGTCCTACAGCCGATCGTCTCATTAAGAACTTTGCAAGTCTGTACAGCCGATCATCTCATTCAGAACTTTGCAAGTCTGTACAGCTGAGCGTCTCATGCATCGTCTCACTCTGGCATAGTCTATACACTGGCTCAAGCTTGTCAAAGTCTGTACATCACCATTGGGCATCAAGTCAATACACTGTTCACCGTCTTATTAAGAGTCTTACACTATTGAGTCTGTACATTGCGAACAGTACATCGTTTCTGTTGGGACGGTGCGACCGATACAGAGGGGGGTGAATGTATCCCCTTCAAGAATATTGCCCAAATTAAAAAACAATTCGCCTGCTACTAGATACAGTTGCAGAGTAAAAGCAATAGAGTTCAAATGGGCATTTGATCGAACAGATGAGTTGCTAACTATACTAGTGGAACCAGATGAAGTCTAATGCCAAAGGACAGAACAATCAAAACTAAACTCACTTAGCAAGATGAAAGGCTCACGGCCACTGAAGATCGAAACAAGACTATTCAAACAACCTGTGAAATAGATAGAAGATATGGAAGAACACACCACAGGCAAACCACAGAACAGCAGGTTTTAGGTGGTTCGGTCCACAGACCTACGTCCACCCCTCACTCCCAACCGGAGTGAGGCTTCCACTAGCACAAGCTAGAAACCGCAGACTCAGTCTGCAACAGGTGCTGCCACACAGCTTGAACAACCAAGAGAAACAAATCCCTCAACCAAGCTCTGCTACCCACAGATCTTGAAACCTGTTCCAGCTACCAGCTAGAATAGAACCGGAGAAACCTCTCCCTTCCTCCACACACTGGAGGGAACCTGCTAATGACAGCCTGTCACTAACAACACCAGAGATCACCGATCTCTCTTCCTCTGTAACCCAGAGGGAAACCGGAGTAACACTCCCTTCCTCCACACACCGGAGGGGAACCCATCACAAGTAGCACCCAGCTACTTGCAAACCGAAGACACAAGATCTCCCTTCTCCTGAGTCCACAGGAGGTACCCGATCCCCAATAGGGCAATCGGAAGAACAACAAGTGACTGTTTAAAACAAAAATCGCAGCAACAGAAAGCTGGAGAAATAAGAAATCAGACTGTGGCTCTCGCAGGAGCTGGCTAGCCTGGATTTGATCCACGGTCCAACAGGAACAGATCTTCAGTTGAAGCTTCTATCACTCTAGCTCTCTCTTCTTCTCATTCTTCTTTTTCTTCTCTTTCGCAGGCTCTCTCTCTGTCTCTTCTTTCTTCTTTCTTCTTCTTCTTTCTTCTTCTTCTGCTCACAGCCTCTCTGCTGCACTGTCTGTCTATGTCGATCACTCTTTCTCTTTCAGATCTTTTTATCTCTTCTTCATCATCTTTTTTCAATTGACGGAGGCTTCTATTTATATCAGGTTTAGCATGTGCTAGGGCGTGCTCTTTTCGATTCCCGCCCAAGCTTCAGTCCACGTGGTGACTTCTCAACATCTTGGATCGCGTGCCAGATGCCAGCCTCGTGTCACATGCCCAGACTCTGCAGGTTTAATGAAAAGATACTTCAGTCGATCAGCAGAATGTATAGACTTAATGTAAAAGCAGCAGTGTACAAACTTAAAAGATGCAGCTTGATAAGCAACCGAATGTATATACTTTAGAACAGCAAATGATCAAGTATGTACACTGAGAGAGTGTATAGACTTGTAACATGCGCTCTCAGTGTATAGACTTGCTGATGAATGCATTATCATAACAAGATAGAATGTGTAGACTTCTGTGAAATGCATGAGGGAATCGGGTGTATAGACTTAAGCTAAAGCATGTAATGCAACACAGTGTATAGACTTGAAGCCTTGAGAACGAGTGTATAGACTTTAGAGCAACAAAAGAATAAGTGTGTACACTAAGGGAGTGTACAGACTTTAACTTGAAGATCGTTCAGGAAGAAGCCATAGCAGTGTATAGACTTAAGCGTTCTTGAGCATAACAAAACCAATGTACAGACTTCATTCAATGCAAGTGAATGTATGGACTTCATTAAGTAAATGGCTGTACAGACTTAGTCCTAAGGCAATGCAGACCAATGTACAGACTTTGGCGAGGTAAAAGGCTGTATAGACTTAGAGACCCAAAGGCAGTGTATAGACTTGATAATGAAATGATGCAGCCAATGTATGGACTTGAGCAGTCTAAGACGCAGAATGAGACGGTGGAGTCTGTATAGACTTTTGCTCAATGCATAAGATGGTAACAGAGACGATCCACTGTACAGACTTGCTCATCATTCAACAACCAATGTGAAGACTTCCCGATGTATAGACTTGAAGGGAATCATATGTGAAGCTTCCAATGTACAGACTTGGAAGAACACAGTTGAATGTGTAGACTTGATCAAGAGTCCAATGTGCAGACTTGCTACCGACCAAAGTATAGACTTGGTGGTCGTGAGACGGTGGCCAAGACACTGTACGGACGGATGTATAGACTTCGCCTAAACACTGTCCGATGTACATGCTTTAGTCTGAAGCGTTGTATGGACTTGCAAGAGACGCACAAAGAGACACTGCCTGAGACGGTCAACTGGACGCTGACTCTGTACAGACTTCAACTTAAAGATGCACGATGTACAGACTTTCCAATGTCTAGACTTATTAGCAGTGCGTGCATCTACAGGCTTAGCAATGTATTGACTTGGCCAGGAAAGCGTAGGGAAAGATATGAGTGTATAGACTTGGCCAAGCGTAGGAAAAGCCCCCAATGTGCAGACTTTGAACCCTGAACACTATACAGACTTTGCAATCAACAGGCGATGTATAGACTTGCTAGTCTGAAGGCTAATGTATGGACTTAAAGGTTAACACTCGAATGTATAGAGTTGAAGGGCTAACAATCTAGTGTATAGACTTCAAATGGACAAAGCATCCACAGACCAGACGATGTACAGACTTTGCCAATATGAGACACTGTACAGACTTTGTCAAGTGACTGGCTGTACAAACTTCAGAAGATGAAGACTCTGTATCGACTTGAAGACCATGAGCCAATGTATAGACTTGCCTTAACAATGAATGAGTAGACTTTGAAACAGGAGTCAGGCAAACTGATGTACAGAGTTGGTCAAAGCAGCAATGTATAGACTTTGAAACCCAGACAGTCAGTGTTCTGATGGGTCGACGCATCAGTAGGGGTGGGTCGACCCACTATTGTCCATACTAACTAAACAGACTTGGCCAATGCATGAAGCACAGTCCAGTGTATAGACTAGATGCCTTGAAGATCAATGTACATACTTTGAAGACCGACCTTGCAGGATGTGTAGACTTAGAATGCAACCAGGATGTCTAGACTTGATGTGAGGCAATGCACAATGAACATGAACCAATGAATTGAATGCATATAGCAGACATGAACTGAATGTATGCAGGAGAACTAATTAAAGCATTACCTGATCTGAGCATTCACCTTACCTGTCATGATTTGACTTTGACTTGGGTTTACTTCATGACCTGTGAGTCATCCTTAAACCTGTTCTGACAGTTTCTCATAATGCAATAGGATTATAAACATAATGAGGCATAATATCTGTCATCATCAAAACTCCAGAACCACAGGGGACACATCAATCTCCCCCTTTTTGATGATGGCAATATTATGAGTCATTGCAATAGATTCATCATGGTGATTATGAAATACCATATAACATGCACCACAGACATGACAAAATTCATGAATATAAACACCATGTGATGCAAGTGTTGATTGATGCAAAAAAGAAAAAGAAAAAGAATGACTTACAAAAGTTCTCCCCCTTTGACAAGATCAAAAAGAAGGGAATGTTCATTGACTGATGAAGGAGCTATTATGCAATGCAGTGAGTTACAGTCATCAAAAGCAAAAACTCCCCCTGACAAGATACTCTCCTGAGTGAGCATTGAACCACAGAGACATGCAAGAATTCTCCCCCTTAGATCAACAGTCAGGATTGAAATAATGGAGTCCAATGTGAGAAAGTAAGTACTCAGAATGAATGTAAAAGGTTTTCAATGGGATATCAATTTCATAAATCTGATTAAACAAGTATTTCAGACTCTTCTATTATAGAGATTTATGAATGATCTTCATTGACAAGTCAGATCAGAATATGATGTATGCAAGGCTTGTTTATAAGTTTCCTGTACTCATATCTGAAATCAATTTTAATAAAAGTGAACCTTGTTTTCATATTGACAGTCTTGTTTGATCTTCTTCTTTCTTACTCACTCAATTTCAAAGATTCCTTTAAGAGATGCAATCAATAGTAATGAAGTTAAACACATAAGAAAAACATTTGTTTCTGTCCAGGGTTCCAATAGAATATTTCTTTTGCACATATTTTTCAAATGGTATACTAGATTAGCAGCAATTTTCATAACATTCTTCATGAGCACTTGAGTTTAGTACACCCTTGTAACTAGAGGATACACGTTGTTTAGACGCCAGTATCCCTAAGCACTTGGATGGACTGACTGTCATGCTTCATAGGAATAGAGATTGCATTTACACTTCATGACACACTACAGATCATTTCTTTGATGAGTGAGATGTATTTCTCAGTGAGCATGCTATTGCTCTGCCAGATTATCAATCATTTTTAAGCAGAGTTAACTATGGCACCTCATGACACAGTCCTTTGGACATGATTTCTCAGTGACCAAAGTCATTGCTCTGACAGGATTTACCCTTAGACATAATCCATATTCTCAGATGTTTAAAAATCAATACTAATTTCATACATATCAATCAAGGAATATCATGATTTCAGAATTTTCAGAACTCAGAAGAGTTTAAAAGACTCAACATGAAAATGTTGGTTACAGTTTATTAAGACCAACTCAGATATTTTCAAGATATGTTCATAAGCAAACACAAGACATACATGAAACATCAACCGGCTGAAAGAATTAGACATTCATAATCCTATATAATAGAAGATTCCTCTTTAATTTATTTTCAGATTTATGATCAAGATATGTACAGAGAATACTTTCTGAGTTTTCAGGAAAGGCCGAAACATTTTTGGGAACAGCCAGTTCAACAGATACCAATGGATCGGTTGAGTGAAAGTGGCTGAAAAATAGTTGAAGCAGGAATCTGAAATGTGTTGCATTACACATTCATCACAGGGATTTGAGCAAGATAGCAGTTCAATCTGAAGATGGGAAGTTCAGTTGATAGAATATGAATGATGCTCCCCCTAAATGTATGCATGAGCTAGCATTCCTACATGTATGCAATTCTGACCTATGGTACCAGGCGGAGGACTTGGTCTAAAGACCACCTCACACACAGCAAGCACTTCCAGACAGAATTCATCAGCCCTTTAGTATCTCACTATTTATATACCAAGAGTCATGCATGACAATCCAATGCATATGCAGTCCTGCATGCATCTTAAGCTGACATGATGCTATTTATATGCAATTGTGAATGCATGTGCATGTCAAATGTGCAGATGAGCATTTTTGAGCATGAGACATCATCCAAGCAACAGATTTATTCAATTCAATTTTTCAGATTTTTTCAGAATGTAATTTGTTTTCAGTGATTGTGTATTTTAACAAATATCAAACAACTGCAATTGTCATATGTATGCATCAAATGCAGACAACCTTTAAATCTCATGTATGCACCAGTGCATGATCAGACAAAAAGAAATTGCAAATGGCAGATGCAGTTATGGACATGTATGCATGAGATCTTAATTGACATATTAAGCACGATGTTCAATTAAAACAAAAAAATTTCAGGTGAACAAACATTTAATCAGCAGAGTTGGGGTTTACATACTTTGGATGCCTTGGTTTATTTGACCCCCTTTTTATTCCTCATCCCAAGGCATACCTGCAAAGCACAGATCTCATTTTGTGTTTCTAGGTACCCAAGACTTCTTGGATCCTACTTTGTTAGTAACACCTCTGATAGGTGCTTTCCACATTCTTTGGGCATGTAAGTCATCAGACTTCATTAAATTACACTCACTCATGGAGTGCCCAACCTGCCCACAATAATGACAGGAAACAGCAGATCTTGAATTCTTTTTATGCACAACATTATTAGCATGGAATCTGTGTGCATTATTCTGAACATAAATTTTATGTGCATTGGCATGAAGATTTCTGTTACTTGTATGAAATTTTGGTTTACCTTTACCTGCCCACCAGCATTCCGAAGCTCGGTGGCCAAATTTTCCACATTCAAGGCATGCTAGACTCTTTTCTTTAAAAACAGTTTTATTTCTTCCAAAAACATTTCTATTTGCAGGGAGTTTTATATTTAGAGAGAAAGTTCTTCCCTGAACATGCCAACAGTCCTTGACTGTATGGCCATGTTTTCCACAATGAGAACAATTAGAAAAGGTATTTCTATGAGGGCCTAACCAGCATTGTGTAGCAACATGTCCTATTTTTTCACAGTTATAACAATGAATTTTCTTTTCCCTAAGGACATGATTTCTACCCTGATTGTTTTGAGCAGCTGCTAGGTCATCTTTTTCCATCAAATTACACTCATGCATCAAATGTCCATATTTGTGACAGTAGTGACAGATCATTTTCTTTCTAGATGCATGCGAGTGTGTGGGTGAAACATGTAGAGTGGGAAGAGGAACATGTTGATGCTTTTCTTTCTATTTTTCTGTTGTTTTCTCTTGAGCAGTTGACTGATAACCTGGAAGGTTCTGAGGGCTGTGAGAGGTTGAGCTGGAAACAAAGGAAGTTTGAACATTGTTTTGAAAACTCTTCTTATTTGAGGGATTATAGCCCAACCCTTCCTTCTGAAAATTTACCTTAGTTCCTAGAATTTTGTCCAGATTATCTTTTCCGTCCACAAATTTTGACAAGGAATTATTCAAATCTTCAATTTTATTTTCCAAAGAAACGATGTGTATTTCATAACTGGCAATCTCTTGTTCATTACAATTTACACATTCGCTTAGCACCTTGTTTGCAATTTTACATTCCTCAATTTCTTGTTCCAGATTTCTCAATTTTTTAGACTCTTCAATGTAAACAGTTTTTCCTTTTTCTAAGAGAAGAAGTTTCTCTGACATAGCAGTGTTCAACTGTTTCAATCCTTCAACCTCTTGAATTAGTTTGTCATTTTTTGATTTCAGATTTTCAGTTTCTTCAACAGAGTCTTTATCAATTTTTATTGAGCTCATTTTATCATTCAGCTCTTCCTCTATCTGTTCAAGCTCCAGAATCTTGTTTAACAGATCTTTATTTTCTTCCTTTAGAGAAACAATAAACTCCTTATGTCATTCTAAATTTGAGTGAAGATTTTCATTTATTTCCTTGAGAAATGGACACTCATTGCATGCAGATTTAACCGAACATATTGTTTGAACCTGGAGTTTTTCACATTGTTTCTTAAGACATTCATTTTCAGATTTTAGAACATTCAATTTAGCGTTAACAGAATCAAATTCTTTCAACAATTTTTCATTCTGAACTAAATCATTAACATGAACCTGATCATCCTTAACTGAGCCAAGTTTTTCTTTTAGTTTAGAGATTTCACATACAAGTTTTTGATTTTCTTCTTTAAATAGGCCAATTTGTTTCCTTGAACTTTCCAACCCAGCTTCAAACTCTTTTAATTCTTTTTGCTGTTTTTCAAGATCTTTGTGCAATTCCATGTTTACAGATTCTATGGCAATAGATTTTTCAGCAAACAAATTCTTCTCTTGCTCAAGTTTCTCAAATTTTTCTTCATTTTCTTTAACAGTTTTTCGAAGAAGGTCATTTTCAGATTTCAATGTACTTAGTTCAGAACAAACACATTTAAGTTCATTCATCAATTTTTCATTCTGGTTTTTATGCATATGGATATCTGACAAATAGACATCATGAGATTGCTTCATATTTGAACAATTTTTACATGGTGAACTTGAACTACCCTGATCACTTTTCTTTTTCAAGTTCTTGTATCGTTTTCTTAATTGTTCATGAGACTCAAACAGCTCAGCATATGCATTCTCCCAATCATCTAAAGAAAAATTCTCGAAGATGTTTACCTCCTCCTCATCATCTTCTTCTTCATTTTGGCTGCTGCTATGAATACTTCCTTTAGCCATCATGCAGTTGTCTTCATTTAACCTATGAGCTAGCTTCAGCTCCTCCAGGATGTCCTTGGCAGACCTGCAATCATAAAAACAAGAGTGTAAGGCTCTGTCAGTGGCTGCTTTCATCAGATTGAAGGCTTTCTGATTTTCTCCATCCTTTGATCTGTGGCTGTTGGTCCATTTGGACACTTTCTTTGGTAATGTGTGAGGACCTTGTTAAATTAATTTCCACAGATCAGGATTAACTGCATCAACATAATTTCGTAGACTGATAAACCACGCATTAAAATTAGAACAATTGAAAACCGGTGGATCACCCATGAAAGCTGATCAGATAAATGCAACAGGAATAATGAAGCACCAAGACAGCAGGATCGAATCTACAGATCGATGGACCTTCTAAGCAGACAACCTGCTCTGATACCAATTGTTGGGACGGTGCGCTCAATACAGAGGGGGGGTGAATGTATCCCCTTCAAGAATATTACCCAAATTAAAAAATAATTCGCCTGCTACTAGATACAGTTGCAGAGTAAAAGCAATAGAGTTCAAATGGGCATTTGATCGACCAGATGAGTTGCTGACTATACTAGTGGAACCAGATGAAGTCTAATGCCAAAGGACAGAACAATGAAAACTAAACTCACTTAGCAAGATGAATGGCTCAAGGCCATGCAGATCGAAACAAGACTATTCAAACAACCTGTGAAATAGATAGAAGATATGGAAGAACACACCACAGGCAAACCACAGAACAACAGGTTTTAGGTGTTTCGGTCCACAGACCTACGTCCACCCCTCACTCCCAACCCGAGTGAGGCTTCCACTAGCACAAGCTAGAAACCGCAGACTCAGTCTGCAACAGGTGCTGCCACACAGCTTGAACAACCAAGGGAAACAAATCCCTCAACCAAGCTCTGCTACCCACAGAGCTTGAAACCTGTTCCAGCTACCAGCTAGAACAGAACCGGAGAAACCTCTCCCTTCCTCCACACACCGGAGGGAACCTGCTAATGACAGCATGTCACTAGCAACACCAGAGATCACCGATCTCTCTTCCTCTGCAACCAGAGGGAAACCGGAGTAACACTCTTTTCCTCCACACACCGGAGGGGAACCCATCACAAGTAGCACCCAGCTACTTGCAAACCGAAGACACAAGATCTCCCTTCTCCTGCGTCCACAGGAGGTACCCAATCCCCAACAGGGCAATCGAAAGAACAATAAGTGACTGTTTAAAACAAAAAACAAAAACAGCAGCAACAGAAAGCTGGAAAAATAAGAAATCAGACTGTGGCTCTCGCAGGAGCTGGCTGGCCTGGATTTGATCCACGGTCTAGCAGGAACAGATCTTCAGTTGAAGCTTCTATCACTCTAGCTCTCTCTTCTTCTCATTCTTCTTTTTCTTCTCTTTCACAGGCTCTCTCTCTGTCTCTTCTTTCTTCTTCTTCTTTCTTCTTCTTCTGCTCACAGCCTCTCTGTTGCACTGTCTGTCTATGTCGATCACTCTTTCTCTTTCAGATCTTTTTATCTCTTCTTCATCATCTTTTTTCAATGGACGGAGGCTTCTATTTATATCAGGTTCAGCATGTGCTAGGGCGTGCTCTTTTCGATTCTCACCCAAGCTTCAGTCCACGTGGTGACTTCTCAGCATCTTGGATCGCGTGCCAGATGCCAGCCACGTGTCACGTGCCCAGACTCTGCAGGTTTAATGAAAAGATACTTCAGTCGATCAGCAGAATGTATAGACTTAATGTAAAAGTAGCAGTGTACAAACTTAAAAGATGCAGCGTGATAAGCAATCGGATGTATATACTTTAGAACAGCAAATGATCAAGTATGTACACTGAGAGAGTGTATAGACTTGTAACATGCGCTCTCAGTGTATAGGCTTGCTGATGAATGCATTATCATAACAAGATAGAATGTGTAGACTTCTATGAAATGCATGAGGGAATCGGGTGTATAGACTTAAGCTAAAGCATGTAATGCAACACAGTGTATAGACTTGAAGCCTTGAGAACGAGTGTATAGACTTTAGAGCAACAAAAGAATAAGTGTGTACACTGAGGGAGTGTACAGACTTTAACTTTAAGATCGTTCAGGAACAAGCCATAACAGTGTATAGACTTAAGCGTTCTTGAGCATAACAAAACCAATGTACATACTTCATTCAATGCAAGTGAATGTATGGACTTCATTAAGTAAATGGCTGTACAGACTTAGTCCTAGGGCAATGCAGACCAATGAACAGACTTTGGCGAAGTAAAAGGCTGTATAGACTTAGAGACCCAAAGGCAGTGTATAGACTTGATAATGAAATGATGTAGCCAATGTATGGACTTGAGCAGTCTAAGACGCAGAATGAGACGGTGGAGTCTGTATAGACTTTTGCTCAATGCATAAGACGGTAACAGAGATGATCCACTGTACAGACTTGCTCATCATTCAACAACCAATGTGAAGACTTCCCGATGTATAGACTTGAAGGGAAACATAGGTGAAGCTTCCAATGTACAGACTTGGAAGAACACAGTTGAATGTGTAGACTTGATCAAGAGTCCAATGTGCAGACTTGCTACCGACCAATGTATAGACTTGGTGGTCGTGAGACGGTGGCCAAGACACTGTACGGACGGATGTATAGACTTCGCCTAAACACTGTCCGATGTACAGGCTTTAGTCTGAAGCGTTGTATGGACTTGCAAGAGACACACAAAGAGACACTGCCTGAGACGGTCAACTGGACGCTGACTCTGTATAGACTTCAACTTAAAGATGCATGATGTACAGACTTTCCAATGTCTAGACTTATTAGCAGTGCGTGCATCTACAGGCTTAGCAATGTATTGACTTGGCCAGGAAAGCGTAGGGAAAGATATGAGTGTATAGACTTGGCCAAGCGTAGGAAAAGCCCCCAATGTGCAGACTTTGAACTCTGAGCACTGTACAGACTTTGCAATCAACAGGCGATGTATAGACTTGCTAGTCTGAAGGCTAATGTATGGACTTAAAGGTTAACACTCGAATGTATAGAGTTGAAGGGCTAACAATCTAGTGTATAGACTTCAAAAGGACAAAGCATCCACAGACCAGACGATGTACAGACTTTGCCAATATGAGACACTGTACAGACTTTGTCAAGTGACTGGCTGTACAAACTTCAGAAGATGAAGACTATGTATCGACTTGAAGACCATGAGCCAATGTATAGACTTGCCTTAACAATGAATGAGTAGACTTTGAAATAGGAGTCAGGCAAACGGATGTACAGAGTTGGTCAAAGCAACAATGTATAGACTTTGAAACCCAGACAGTCAGTGTTCTGATGGGTCGACGCATCAGTAGGGGTGGGTCGACCCACTACTGTCCATACTAACTAAACAGACTTGGCCAATGCATGAAGCACAGTCCAGTGTATAGACTCGATGCCTTGAAGATCAATGTACATACTTTGAAGACCGACCTAGCAGGATGTGTAGACTTAGAATGCAACCAGGATGTCTAGACTTGATGTGAGGCAATGCACAATGAACATGAACCAATGAATTGAATGCATATAGCAGACATGAACTGAATGTATGCAGGAGAACTAATTAAAGCATTACCTGATCTGAGCATTCACCTTACCTATCATGATTTGACTTTGACTTGGGTTTACTTCATGACCTGTGAGTCATCCTTAAACCTGTTCTGACAGTTTCTCATAATGCAATAGGATTATAAACATAATGAGGCATAATATCTGTCATCATCAAAACTCCAGAACCACAGAGGACACATCAGTTTCCTCAAAGTCTGAACACTGGCCACTTGCTTCAAGTCTACACATTGGGTTGTCCGATCACAACTCTATACATTCTGTTGTTATAACTTGAGTCTTCAAATGCTCACAGCACACTCTTTCCAAGCCTGTACACTGGTTAGGCTTCGTGAAGTCTACACAGTGGCTGGGCAATGTAAAGTCTACACATTGGCAAGGCTAGTTCATGCATTGTTCATCACATGTCTATACACTGCCATTCATGCACTTATTCATCATGTCTATACACTGCCCTTCACATGCGCTATATTCACTAAGTCT
The DNA here is from genome assembly GCA_022559845.1 of Amorphophallus konjac. Classification (NCBI taxonomy): domain Eukaryota; kingdom Viridiplantae; phylum Streptophyta; class Magnoliopsida; order Alismatales; family Araceae; genus Amorphophallus; species Amorphophallus konjac. The sequence goes on along the minus strand of CM040127.1, from coordinate 175,815,369 downwards.
ATACACTGCCATTCATGCGCTCATTCATTAAGTCTATACACTGTCTTCACATGCGCTTTATTCATTAAGTCTATACACTCTCTCACGTTGTACACACTTACTCAGTTGATGTTTCTGAAGTATATACACTCGTGTTAATAGCCTGAACTAACTAAGTATATACATTCCATCTGTCTCTGTCTACAGGTGATTCAGGCTGATGATTGGGCACGTGATTCGAGGTTGGCACCTGGCACGTGATCCAAGACACTAGGAACATGACACGTGGATGGCAACCTAGTCAGGATGCTGCCATGTGGTCGAAATTCAAATGATCTGGCAAAACGTTCATGGGAGGGAACCTGGCAGCCACACGCCCAATATCTGCTATAAATATGGAGCTTCGTCCTTCAGTAGAAGCTTGATCATGAAAAGAAAAAGCAGAAGGCATATGTGTGAGGCTGCACGATCCAGAAAGGGAAAAAGAGCAAAGTGTTCCATAGTGTCCAGATCCGAGAGGAGTATGTTCGAGAGAGAGAGCAGTGTCTGTGGTTTGATGAATTGCTTCCTTTGAAGCTACATTTGTATTGGTTTCAGAACCGACTGCTTCTTCGTTGGTCTTTATTTCTATTTTGTTTTCTTTTCACTTTGTTCATTCTTCTGATTCGAATTGGTTCCCCTCCGGTGTGTGGAGGAAGGGAGTGTTACTCCAGTTTCTCTCTGGGTTGCAGAGGAAGAGAGATCGATGATCTCTGGTGTTGTTAGTGACAGGTTGTCATTAGCAGTTTCCCTCCGGTGTGTGGAGGAAGGGAGAGGTTTCTCCGGTTCTGTTCTAGCTGGTAGCTGGAACATGTTTCAAGCTCTGTGGGTAGCAGAGCTTGGTTGAGGGATTTGTTTCCCTTGGTTGTTCAAGCTGTGTGACAGCATGTTGTTCGCAGACTGAGTCTGCAGTGATCTAGCATTGTCTAGTGGAATCCTCATTCTAGTTGGAGTGAGGGGTGGATGTAGATTGCGGACTGCAATCGAACCACCTAAAAACCGAGTGCCTCCTCTGTGGTTTGCTGTTGTTATCTGCGCTCTCCATCTGCTTGTCTCTTTGCTTCCATGTGATCAATTCTTCATTCTCATTTACTTATACTACCTTTCTTGGTGACTGTATTTGCATTTCTCTGTGTGCGGGTTAAGGAGGGGCGTAAGCAGTAGAATTTATTTTCCGCCTATGTTTTTACAAATTGGGAGTGATCTATTCATCCCCCCCTTCTATATCACTCTTGCTGCGCTAACAATTGGTATCAGAGCAGGTTTACGCCATGTGGATGAACGGTCAAGGAAATGCTAGTGGTCCTAGAACCTTCATGGCCGAAGGTCAATCCATTAGTCACCCTCCGTATTTTGATGGTAGTAACTATCTGTTTTGGAAGAACAGTGTCACGCCCCGAGCGCGGAAGATACCCGGAGACGCGTGACGAGTTTATATCAATCATGTCAATCAGAGTGGTCGTGTATTCGACACAAAGACAGAGATGCGCAAAATAGCAAGATAACCCAATCCTTTATTTCATAATGGATAGACTATTACAAATCCAATACTCTATTTATTAAAAAGGAAAAGAATACATATTTGACTCAAGAAACTATAGAAAAGACTAGATGACACTTGAGCAGCTCTATCACTTTCACTCTTGACCATTCCCATCCGATTGACTTCCATCGTCGTCGGACTTACCTGAAAAGTAAAAAGGGACAAACGGAATGAGCGAACGCTCAGTAGGAAATTATATCTCAAGTACTAGCAATGGGTTTAAGTAATTACATCTTTCATGAATGCAATAAAGCTATGCATGCTCGCATAAAACGACAAGATAGAGAGAATGTAATATCAAGGAAATAAGATGAACAAATCATGAACTTTCAACAAGATAACAAGACATTTGAGATATTCAAGCAAGTACATTTAACAAGTCATGTCAAGAACTTTGGCTATCATGTATCAAGCAAGTAAATTACCCTTTTTCGGGCCACGCATCTCATTTCATGTTAAGTACGATTCAAGTACAAGATGTATGTGGAATGTCCAATCAAGCAAGTCAAGTACTCGGTATAATGCCAGATACCTTATCATTTTAACTCCCATGGGCACAAGTACTTTCGGGTGCTCCTCCCAGGACCAGATCGGGCCCTATATGCGCAGGCATTTATCATATGTTTTGACATCTACTCTTATTTATATAGCCAATATAGAATTTCAATCATCAAGCTTGTAGACACTTATGACAACTTTGACAGAATAGAGTCCAAAAATATGACAAGGACATAGAATGGCGATAATAACGGTATAATCACGATATCGATAAAACTAGGTAGAATATGGTTCCCTTAACTTGGGTACCATGATAAATCAAGATGGACATTCTTTATATAGAATTGAGGTCCACATGAACAGTATATCAAAGGTAAGATACCCTCATTCTTATCATAGAATTGAGGTTTACAAGAATGACCTTATATGGCATGATATCACCATCCCATTAAGAATTTTCTTATGATATACTCTTTGTATAATCATAAGGGCAGGTATACCATGTTTCTTTAGATTGACATGGCAAATATCGTGTAATGGGTTTTTAGGGTACAACCAGATCAGTCGACCTTGAGGGAATCCAAGGTACGAGGAGTCTTACGGAGGTCTCTATGACTAACTCGCTAGTACAAAGGAACGGAATGTCCAATGGAGAGCTTGTATATCAATGAGAGTTGAGTGTGATCGAGAAAACAACGTGAAAAGTGGGACTATACTCACGGAGTGGAGAATAGTGCCGATATATACGTATATGTATAATATGAAACCATCGGTTAACAGAATCAGGATAAAAATCAGTTTACAGAAAATAACGACTTAGGTCAAGTCGTTTCTCAAGTAATTAACGCCTAACATAAGGGCGTTTACACGTGTTTCCATTTTGCAGAATTTTCATTAATTCAGTAATTTATCTAAAACGCGCCTTGGTCAGGGTCGTTTCTCCAAGATCTGACGACTACACCAGAAGGCGTCTTATTGTTTACATATTTGACAGAATATAATTAATTTTCAGGAATTATCAAAACGCGCCCTGGGCAGGGGCGTTACTATTTAATTCTATTTTTCAGAATATATAAATTTTAGGATTTTAACCGATACACGCCCTAGGAAGGGGCGTTATCTTTCAGATTCACGCCCTATGCGGGGGCGCTAATATGTGGAAAATGACTTTGTCCAAGTCGTTAATTCAAGTTCCTTCAGAAACTTTAAGGACAGTAATAATTTCAGGATATCAAAGGAACGAATGTAATATCATGACAGTAAAGTTAGCAGGTTGAAGACAGAGGATCATGCATATATTTATAATCATGATTTCTTAGATAATCAGTTCTTAAGATGGGTGATTAACGGTTTAAAGAAATTAACGCCTGAGTACGGGGCGTTAAACATTAAATTTACGACCTGGGAAGGGTCGTTTCATGTGAATTAGCGCCCTTGACAGGGGCATCTCTTTCAAAATATTGCAGAAAACGCATGGAAACTATAATAACCGTATGCATGACATGCTTGTATATATATATCTTGCATTAATTTCATTTGGGCTACAGTAACTTGAGAAAATCCTACCTTGATAGTTTGATTTGGAGATAACCGTGAAGGGTCTGTGAGAAGGAACGACGCTCTGTTCAGAATAGAGACTCCTGAACAAGTTGCTATTGGATGATGGCTTTGATGAAAAGGTCGTAGATGAAGAACACTTCGTTTCTTCAACTGCAGCTTTCCTATAAGAGAATGAAGAAACTGCATCAGTTTCTTTGTAATCTGAACATCACACAAAAGTAAGAACTTTTACCCGGATGAAGAACTCTGTTTCTTCAGAACGTAGGGGCTTCTTAACCTGTAAGAAGAGAAGAAAACGAAGAATATTAATTCTTCATGTAGTCGAAGCAGAGAATCAAGGAAATAAGAAGAACTGTTTGTTCTTCACGTACCATAGCAGAGCAGATCAACCAAATAGGTTTTTAGGGTTAGATCGATCAAGGTATTTATAGGGATTTTGGAAATCCTAACAAAGGTAGTGTTTGATTGAGGGTAATATATCCCTAATAGAGTCCTTACCCTAGTAGATACTTACTAGATTAACATAATCCTTCCCTGGATAAGCTCCCGGGTCGAACGGAACTGGAATCGAATTGACGACCTAGGTCAGGGCGTCGATTCTTGAATTGACGACCTTGTTCAGGTCATTTCTTAAGAAGCGCCTTGTATAAGGGCGTTCCTTATTTTAAAACGCGCCCAATAAAAGGGCGTTTCTTGTCCTTGCCCTCTTTGGCGTTTGGAATTTGACGTCTTGTGGTGAGGGCGTCCTTTCTTGAATAACGCCTTAGGTAGAGGCGTTTCTAATTTGAATAGCGCCGTTATCAGGGGCGTTATTTATTTTTGTTTTATTTTTTTCTATTTACAAGATTTATTTATAAATCTTTATCATTATTAATATTTTATCAGGGTTGCTACACCCTCCCCCACTTAAAAGAATTTGGTCCCCAAATTCAATTGCACATCATGTATACACGCGGAGTTTGTAGAGTATATACCTCTTAGAACAACTCAGGAAATCGTTTCTTCATAGATTCCTCGGTCTCCCATGTCGCTTCGTGTTCAGTATTTTTATTCCGTTGCACCTTGAGCATGGGAATAACCTTATTCCTTAGAGCTCGTATTTCTCGATCTAAGATCTTCATAGGCTTCTGTTCATAGGTGAGATATTTCTGGATCACCAGATCTCCATGTTCAATAATATGAGATGGATCGTGCACATACTTCTTCAACATAGATATGTGAAACACATTATGCACGTCGGACAATTGAGGAGGCAATGCGATGCGATAAGCAACCTCGCCAACTCTTTCGAGTATCTCAAATGGTCCGACGAATCTTGGCGTAAGCTTGCCCTTAACACCAAATCTTCGTATGCCACGTCCAGGTGATATTTTAAGAAATACATGATCTCCAACCTGGAATTCAAGATCTCTTCTCCTTGTATCAGCATAAGCCTTTTGTCTGGTCTGAGCAACTTGTAATCTTTCTTGGATTACTTGTATCTTCTCAGTTGTATCCCTTACCATGTCTGGACCTAACAGTTGTTTCTCTCCAACTTCGTTCCAGCATAAGGGTGATCGGCAACTCCTTCCATATAAAGCTTCGAAAGGTGCCATTTGGATACTAGCTTGGTAGCTATTATTATATGCAAATTCCACTAGTGGCAAATGTTCATGCCAGCTTCCACCAAAGTCAATGATGCAAGCTCTTAGCATATCCTCAATAACTTGATTAGCTCTCTCGGTCTGACCATCCGTTTGTGGGTGGAAAGCAGTACTAAAGTTGAGCCTTGTTCCCAACGAATGTTGTAATCCCTTCCAAAAATGAGAAGTGAAACGGGGATCTCTATCAGACACGATTGAGACAGGAATTCCATGTAACCTGACTATTTCTTTGATGTATAGTGCAGCTAGCACATCAATTGACCATCGGCTTTTTATTGGCAAGAAATGTGCCGATTTAGTTAATCGGTCAATGATAACCCAGATTCCATCATGTCCTCCTTTTGATTTAGATAGACCCATGATAAAATCCATACCAATATCCTCCCACTTCCACTTAGGAATATCTAGAGGATGTAGTTTTCCAGCAGGCTTTTGGTGTTCTGCCTTGACCTGTTGGCATGTGAGACAGCGTGATACATAGTCCGCTATTTCTCTTTTCATATTAGGCCACCAAAAGTTCCTCTTTACATCTTGGTACATTTTGGTTGATCCTGGATGAATATTGTACCTTGATCGGTGAGCTTCATCTAAGATCTTCTTCTTTAATTCCGGACAGTCAGGTATACAAGTTCTATCTTTGAGCAATAATCTTCCATCAGAAGCTATCTGAAAGTCGAATTGTTCTTCTAATCTGCCTTTGATTTCCACTAATATAGGATCATCATCCTGAAGTGCTTGTATTTCGGATAATAAATCTGACTGTATGCTTACATGAGATAAGGTGACAAATTTGGCTTCCTTGTCCAAGCTTATATTGAGCTCGGAGAATTGTTCTAGCAACCTCCATTCTTGTATCATACAATTGGCTATCATTGCTCTCGGCTTTCGACTAAGGGCATCAGCAACATAATTACCCTTTCCAGGATGATATTGTATATTGAAGTCGAACTCCTTGAGGTATTCTAGCCAGCGTCTTTGTCTCATGTTTAGCTCCTTTTGTGAAAATAGATATTTGAGACTTTTGTGATCGGAGTATACAGTAAACTACACTCCATATAAGTAGTGTCTCCAAATCTTTCGGGCAAATACCACCGCGGCCAGTTCTAAGTCATGGATGGGGTAATTCTCCTCATGCTTCTTCAGTTGATGTGAAGAGTATGCTATGACCTTTTCTTGTTGCATTAGGACACATCCGAGGCCAATGCCAGAAGCATCTGTGTAGACCTCAAATTTCTCTCCTTCTATTGGTAGAGCTAACACCGGAGCTGTAGTGAGATGATCTTTGAGAGTTTGGAAACTTCTTTCACATTCCTCACTCCATTCATATCGGATCTTCTTACGAGTTAATCTTGTAAGTGGTACGGCGATCTTAGAGAAATCTTTGATGAATCGCCGATAATAGCCTGCAAGACCTAAGAAACTTCTGATCTCGCTAGCATTGGTTGGTTTTTCCCAGTTTCTAACAGCTTCAACCTTTGACGGATCAACAGATAGACCATCCTTGGATATCACATGTCCGAGGAAAGTCACTTCTTCAAGCCAGAATTCACATTTACTGAGCTTTGCATATAATTGATTTTCCCTCAATACTTGCAATGCGATCCTTAAATGCTCCTCATGTTCTTCCTTAGTTTTGGAATATATCAATATATCATCAATGAAAACCACCACAAATTGATCTAGATAAGGCCTGAATATGCTATTCATTAACTGCATAAAGGCAGCAGGGGCATTTGTTAGTCCAAAAGGCATAACAACAAATTCGTAATGGCCATACCTGCTTCTGAATGCAGTCTTATGAATGTCATCATCTTTGATTCTTAATTGATGATATCCCGACCTGAGATCAATCTTGGAAAAATATTTGGATCCTAAAATCTGATCAAATAACTCATCGATTCTCGGCAGTGGGTACTTGTTCTTGATAGTGAGATGATTCAACTGTCGATAGTCGATGCACAATCTCATGGATCCGTCCTTCTTCTTCACAAATAAGACTAGTGCTCCCCACGGGGAAGTACTTGGTCTAATAAACCCTTTTCGAATCAGTTCCATCAACTGCTCCTTCAACTCTTTGAGTTCAGCCGGGGACATTCTATAGGGTGCCTTTGAAACTGGACCAGCACCAGGGACTAAGTCAATGGTGAAGGCCACTTCTCTTTGAGGAGGTAATCCCGGCAAATCTTCCGGAAATACGTCTGGAAATTCTTGCACTACCTGAATGTCTTCTATCTTGGTTTCCTTAGCTTCTTTAACAATGACAAAAGCAAGGAAGGATACACATCCTTTCCTGACGAGCTTGCTTGCTCGGAGAGCCGAAATAAGAGGGGATTTGCTCCGACTCTTGGGGCGAGTAAAGACTAACTCTGGAAAATCTTTGAAAGCAATTTGGCTATTGCGGCAATCAATCGTTGCCTGGTATTTGGATAACCAGTCCGCTCCCAGTATAACATCATACTCCTTTAGATCGAGGCATATGAGATCTATAGGTAAATTCCTACCTTGAACCATTACCTCACAGTTTTGGTAGTGATGAGTAATATCATTTTCACTTCCAAGAGGAGTAGTTAGAACTATTTTTATCCATTCTGGTTCTAACGGTAACGGGTCGGCAAACTTCTTAGAAATAAAGGAATGCGATGCACCCGTATCAAATAAGACATAAGCACTTTTGGAACAAACTGTTAATGTACCTTCTACCAGTCCACCTTCTTCTTCTGGTTCGGTCTCCTGGATTGCAAGAAGACGAGCATTCTTTGTCACCGGGCGTTTACCGTCACCGGCTTGGTCATTCATTAATGGACAATCGGGAATCCGATGTTCGCGACTCCTACAACGGAGACAAGCTCCTAATTTCCTCCAGCATTCTTCTGTCTTGTGACCAGCCTTGTCATAATGCTTGCACACTACGTTTGAAGGTGTAGTGGTGATAGAGAAGGGCTTGGTCTTCTTGAATTTTTGATCTTGAGAGGAATGACCTCCATTACTAGGCCTCTTCTTAAAGTTGGGTTTAAAAGAACCCGAACCTGTGACTTGCTCCTTCTTATCTTTTCCACGGATCCTATCAGATAGTTCCGTGGCATCTTCAAGTAATTGAGCTCGGCGCACTATTTCAGAATAAACTTGGATGTCCATAGGCGCCAGTTGAGTAATATAGTGGGGCCTAATCCCATTAAGAAATCTACGAGCTTTCATCTTCTCCGTGCTAATAAGATGCTTAGTATATCTAGACAACCTGGAGAACTGAGCTTCATAATCTGCTAATGATAAAGATCGTTGCTTTATTGCAGCGAATTCTGCAGCCTTCTTTTCTTGGACTCGGTCCGAGAAATATTTAGCATTGAAGTATTCCACAAATTCTTCCCATGTTACTTGAGTAGGGTCGATGGTTACTTCAATGGACTCCCACCAGCATCTAGCATCTTTTTCTAACTGGAATGTAGCTAATAGAACTTTGTCCTGATCCGTGCATTGCATAACACGGAATATACGTTCAGTCTCTCGAACCCAATGCTCGGCATCGTCCGGATCGGTCGATCCTATGAACTTCGGGGGATTCATGTTCTTAAAGGCTTGGTGTAAGCTTCCAGCTCGTGGAGTACCACCTTGTGCTACCTGTTGTAGCACTTGAGTCATCCCTTGGAGGGTACGCTGCATGTTGCGCCATTGAGCACGTTCGGCAGCCATTATCCTACAATTACCACAACTATATTAGTATTATACCACTGTGATCTTATTAAAAGACTCATTGACTCTTAACCCTTGGTTCTACCCAATCTCACTTGGTTAAACGTTCAACTTATCCTTGGACTTGGGTTTTTCCTAGGAATTGAATACCTTAGGCTCTGATACCACAAAAACTGTCACGCCCCGAGCGCGGAAGATACCCGGAGACGCGTGACGAGTTTATATCAATCATGTCAATCAGAGTGGTCGTGTATTCGACACAAAGACAGAGATGCGCAAAATAGCAAGATAACCCAATCCTTTATTTCATAATGGATAGACTATTACAAATCCAATACTCTATTTAATAAAAAGGAAAAGAATACATATTTGACTCAAGAAACTATAGAAAAGACTAGATGACACTTGAGTAGCTCTATCACTTTCACTCTTGACCATTCTCATCCGATTGACTTCCATCGTCGTCGGACTTACCTGAAAAGTAAAAAGGGACAAACGGAATGAGCGAACGCTCAGTAGGAAATTATATCTCAAGTACTAGCAATGGGTTTAAGTAATTACATCTTTCATGAATGCAATAAAGCTATGCATGCTCGCATAAAACGACAAGATAGAGAGAATGTAATATCAAGGAAATAAGATGAACAAATCATGAACTTTCAACAAGATAACAAGACATTTGAGATATTCAAGCAAGTACATTTAACAAGTCATGTCAAGAACTTTGGCTATCATATATCAAGCAAGTAAATTACCCTTTTTCGGGCCACGCATCTCATTTCATGTCAAGTACGATTCAAGTACAAGATGTATGTGGAATGTCCAATCAAGCAAGTCAAGTACTCGGTATAATGCCAGATACCTTATCATTTTAACTCCCATGGGCACAAGTACTTTCGGGTGCTCCTCCCAGGACCAGATCGGGCCCTATATGCGCAGGCATTTATCATGTGTTTTGACATCCACTCTTGTTTATATAGCCAATATAGAATTTCAATCATCAAGCTTGTAGACACGTATGACAACTTTGACAGAATAGAGTCCAAAAATATGACAAGGACATAGAATGGCGATAATAACGGTATAATCACGATATCGATAAAACTAGGTAGAATATGGTTCCCTTAACTTGGGTAACATGATAAATCAAGATGGACATTCTTTATATAGAATTGAGGTCCACATGAACAGTATATCAAAGGTAAGATACCCTCATTCTTATCATAGAATTGAGGTTTACAAGAATGACCTTATATGGCATGATATCACCATCCCATTAAGAATTTTCTTATGATATACTCTTTGTATAATCATAAGGGCCGGTATACCATGTTTCTTTAGATTGACATGGCAAAGATCGTGTAATGGGTTTTAGGGTACAACCAGCTCAGTCGACCTTGAGGGAATCTAAGGTACGAGGAGTCTTACGGAGGTCTCTATGACTAACTCGCTAGTCCAAAGGAACGTAATGTCCAATGGAGAGCTTGTATGTCAATGAGAGTTGAGTGTGATTGAGAAAATAACGTGAAAAGTGGGACTATACTCACGGAGTGGAGAATAGTGCCGATATATACGTATATGTATAATATGAAACCATCGGTTAACAGAATCAGGATAAAAATCAGTTTACAGAAAATAACGACTTAGGTCAAGTCGTTTCTCAAGTAATTAACGCCTAACATAAGGGCATTTACACGTGTTTCCATTTTGCAGAATTTTCATTAATTCAGTAATTTATCTAAAACGCGCCTTGGTCAGGGTCGTTTCTCCAAGATCTGACGACTACACCAGAAGGCATCTTATTGTTTACATATTTGACAGAATATAATTAATTTTCAGGAATTATCAAAACGCGCCCTGGGCAGGGGCGTTACTATTTAATTCTATTTTTCAGAATATATAAATTTTAGGATTTTAACCGATACACGCCCTAGGAAGGGGCGTTATCTTTCAGATTCACGCCCTATGCGGGGGCGCTAATATGTGGAAAACGACTTTGTCCAAGTCGTTAATTCAAGTTCCTTCAGAAACTTTAAGGACAGTAATAATTTCAGGATATCAGAGGAACGAATGTAATATCATGACAGTAAAGTTAGCAGGTTGAAGACAGAGGATCATGCATATATTTATAATCATGATTTCTTAGATAATCAGTTCTTAAGATGGGTGATTAACGGTTTAAAGAAATTAACGCCTGAGTACGGGGCGTTAAACATTAAATTTACGACCTGGGAAGGGTCGTTTCATGTGAATTAGCGCCCTTGACAGGGGCGTCTCTTTCAAAATATTGCAGAAAATACATGGAAATTATAATAACCGTATGCATGACATGCTTGTATATATATATCTTGCATTAATTTCATTTGGGCTACAGTAACTTGAGAAAATCCTACCTTGATAGTTTGATTTGGAGATAACCGTGAAGGGTATGTGAGAAGGAACGACGCTCTGTTCAGAACAGAGACTCCTGAACAAGTTGCTATTGGATGATGGCTTTGATGAAAAGGTCGTAGATGAAAAACACTTCGTTTCTTCAACTGCAGCTTTCCTATAAGAGAATGAAGAAACTGCATCAGTTTCTTTGTAATCTGAACATCACACAAAAGTAAGAACTTTTACCCGGATGAAGAACTCTGTTTCTTCAGAACGTAGGGGCTTCTTAACCTGTAAGAAGAGAAGAAAACGAAGAATATTAATTCTTCATGTAGTCGAAGCAGAGAATCAAGGAAATAAGAAGAACTGTTTGTTCTTCACGTACCGTAGCAGAGCAGATCAACCAAATAGGTTTTTAGGGTTAGATCGATCAAGGTATTTATAGGGATTTTGGAAATCCTAACAAAGGTAGTGTTTGATTGAGGGTAATATATCCCTAATAGAGTCCTTACCCTAGTAGACACTTACTAGATTAACATAATCCTTCCCTGGATAAGCTCCCGGGTCGAACGGAACTGGAATCGAATTGACGACCTAGGTCAGGGAAATGATTCTTGAATTGACGACCTTGTTCAGGTCGTTTCTTAAGAAGCGCCTTGTATAAGGGCGTTCCTTGTTTTAAAACGCGCCCAAGAAAAGGGCGTTTCTTGTCCTTGCCCTCTTTGGCGTTTGAAATTTGACGTCTTGTGGTGAGGGCGTCCTTTCTTGAATAACGCCTTAGGTAGAGGCGTTTCTAATTTGAATAGCGCCGTTATCAGAGGCGTTATTTATTTTTGTTTTATTTTTTTCTATTTACAAGATTTATTTATAAATCTTTATCATTATTAATATTTTATCAGGGTTGCTACAAACAGGATGGAAGTGTTTATCAGGGCTCAGAGCCATAAACTGTGGAGAGTAATTACGGTGGGGCCATATGATCTGCCACCAAACGAGGACGCTTGGACAGATGACCATGTCAAGCTCTCCTCACTCAACTGGACGACGCTGAATATCATCCAGTGTGATGTTCATCCAGAGGAGTATGCCCGTATATCCACCTACAAGACTGCCAAGCGAATGTGGGATGAGCTACAATCGATCTATGAAGATACAACTCAAGTGAAAGCCTCGAAGGTAAACCTCTACACTTCTAAGTATGAAATGTTTAAGATGAATGCAGATGAGAATATAACTGAAATGTATGCCAGGTTGTCTTTGATCACAAATACTCTTAAAGGGCTAGGGAAGGATCTTGTTGAGGCAGATATAGTCAGGAAAATCCTTAGATCTTTATCCCCGGCATGGCACACTATGGCCATTGCGATTGAGGAGTCAAAAGATCTGACTATCTTGACTGTGAATGAACTCATAGGATCCCTTATGACCTATGAGATGAATTTCCAAGGAGGTGGAGAAGGAAGTGAGAGGAAGGGTAAAAATGTGGCTCTAAGTGCTTCCCGCAACAAGGGTAGCAATAGTGGGAGCAGCAGCAGTAGCCCCGAGTCCGAGTCCGAGCTTGAAGGTTTGTCAAATCTTGACCAGGAGGAGCAGGCAATGCTCACTAGACAGTTCAGAAAATTTTTGAAGAAAAAGGGAAAGACCTTTAGGAAGAAGAAGCCACACTCTTTCAATAAGAGTGCTGAATTTACTAGTTACAGGGATAGAAATCCTAAGAGACTGACTTGTTTTAATTGTAACAAACAGGGACATATGAAAGGCGAATGCCCAGACCTCCAGAAGAAGGGTCCCTATCTTCAGAAGAAAAACATAAAGGTGCAGAAGAAGAAGAAGCCACAGGCGATGGTCTGCACATGGAGCGAGGAAGAAGAAGACCCCAAAGACGCTTCCTCATAAGAATATGAAGATGGAATTTGCCTTATGGCAAATAATGAAGAGGAGGTAATAATTGTTTTTGAAAATTTCTCAATTGATGACTGGGAGGATGCTTATGGTGAATTGTTAGATAAATTTAATTCTCTTAGTAAAGATCACAGAGTTCTGAAAAGAAAATTTAACACAAATGTTGAAGAATAAACTCTGGTCTGTGAGGAAAATGAGAAGCTAAAAGAACAACTAGAAGAAATGTCCTCACTAAGGAAAGAAAATGATAAGCTCAAGGGAGAAACTCAAGAAAGTCAAAAACAGCTCAATGAATTCAAAACTAAAATTGAAGAAAGCATGAATGAAATTAGAGTGAACTCAGAGAAATATGAAGCTGTGAAGAAAGTAAATGCTGAACTCCTAAAAAATTCTGAGTCCCTTCAAAAGGAGCTGGAAGACAAACAGAAAGTCTTAGAAAAGTTTGTCCAAGGAAAGACTAGTTTAGATGCTATACTAGGGACTAGGGTCAATTTCAATAAGGAGGGTCTAGGCTATGACCCAACCAACAAGAGACCCTTGCAATTCAAGACCATCACCTTCTGCCCAGAGAAGGGAAAAGAGAAGCTGGACACACCATCCAGCTCAAACAGCTCTAAGGAAATTCAAAGTCCTAAAGAAAACACAAAAACCAGTACTTGACAACCATTTAAGATAGGAATAAATTTTATGAAGAATAACACTAAGCCCGCTCACCAGAACACAAATGGTAGATGGACCAAGAAAGTGAATCAGAATAAGAGCTGGAATTACAACAATCAGATGGGTCCAAACAGGACCTACTGGAGAAATAACTTTCATGGTCAAAAATATGTTAATCAACAAGCTTACAGGAAATTTCCTAGGAATAGGAAGACTAATGAATGGAATAGAACTCAATTCTCCAGTCCAGCTGGATTCAACTTTAATAAACCAGAAAGGAAGGTGCCAGAGAAAACCATGCTGAAGCAAATCTGGATACCTAAACACTTGATCAGAGATTTGAACAATGTCCTTGGACCCAACTCATCTTGGGTTCCAAATCACTCTGCTTGATGTATTTGTGTAGGTCGGCCTGGCAGCTGAAGATAACAAGTGGTACCTCGACAGTGGCTGTTCCAGGCATATGACAGAAGACCGATCCAAGTTTAGCAAGATAGAGATGAAGCCAGGGGGTCTGGTCAAGTTTAGAGGAAAGAACAAAGGTAAAATAATTGGAGTTGGTACAGTAGGTAAGTCATCCACAAAATCCATTGAAAAAGTCTTACTTGTGGAAGGGCTTCAACACAACTTGATTAGCATTAGTCAGTTATGTGACAGGGGTCACAGGGTTGTATTTGATGATAGTTCATGCAAAATCCTTGAAACAAATTCTGATGTGGTTAAATTTGTAGCCAACAGGATTAATAATGTCTACATTGTAGACTTAGATGAGAAATCTGAATCTACTATTTACTTATCTGCCAACTCTGAAAATGATGCTTTTGAATGGCATAGACGTCTAGGTCATGCTAGCTTTACAACTTTAAATAAATTGGTCAAGCATGATTTAGTTAGAGGCTTGCCTAGAATTAAATTCAACTCAATATCAAAAGCATGTGATGCCTGTGCTCTAGGCAAACAGACCAGAAATTCTTTTAAATTAAGATCTGAGCCATTATCTTCTAGACCAATGGAACTTCTTTATATGGACCTTTTCGGTCCCACTAGAACTCAGAGTCTTAATGGAAACAGGTTTGGCTATGTCATCATAGATGACTTCTCTAGATATTCATGGATATTTTTCTTAGCAAATAAGAGTGATGCATTTCAAAAGTTTAATCTATTTTTCAATAAGGTCAAATAAGAAGGGAAGTACAAGGTCTGTTCTATTCAATCTGACCATGGAGGTGAGTTTGAAAAGTCCATGTTTACTGATCTTTGTGAAAAAGAAGGACTAACTCACAGGTTTTCTTCTCCCACGACACCTGAATAGAATGAGATTGTGGAGAGAAGAAATAGAACTATGGTGGAGATGGCCCGAACCATGTTGATTGAAAGTAAATTACCTAGAAGGTTTTGGGCAGAAGCGGCCAATACAGCAACTTACATAATCAACAGGGCCATGGTAAGACCCATTCACAAGAAAACACCCTATGAGCTTCTAAAAGGTAAGAAACCAAACTTGTTTCATTTCAGAATTTTTGGAGTAAAATGTTTTATTCATAACAATGATAAGAAAGATTTAGACAAGTTTGAAGCCAAAAGCACACCTGGAATATTCTTGGGTTACTCTGAAGTGTCAAGGGCATATAGGGTATTTAACATATCAGATCAGAAAGTGGAAGAGTCTCCACACATCCTTTTTAGTGAAAAGAAAGATGTTTCTAATGTTGAAAATCTTGACAGGGATTCCAATCATGGTGGGAATTTTCTAGAAGACCAAACGGAAGAAGAGAAGACTCAGCCGAGTGGAGAAACAAATTCCCCCAATCAAGAAGGGCCAAGAGAAACAGGTGAGTCTTCAACAAATATTAGATTTCTTAAAGACCATCCATTAGATAAAGTCATAGGCAATCCTGAAGATCCTCTTCGGACTAGGTCTCATTTTAGAAATGTGAATAATGATGACTTAATTGCTTTAGTCTCACAAATTGAACCCAAAACAGTAGAAGAGGCCTTGGCTGATCAAGCTTGGGTCAATGCTATGTGTGAGGAATTAGGTCAGTTTGAAAGGAATAATGTCTGGGAGCTTGTCCCAAGACCAGATGGTATTAATATCATAGGAACCAAGTGGGTGTTTAAAAATAAGATGATTGAAGATGGAATTATCTCAAGGAATAAGGCCAGATTAGTAGCCAAAGGCTACTGTCAGGAATTCGGTGTAGACTTTGATGAATCCTATGCACCTGTTGCTAGGATGGAAGCTATAAGATTGTTGCTTGCCTTTGCTTGCTCAAAGAATATAAAACTCCAACAAATGGATGTTAAAAGTGCATTTTTAAATGGAGTCATTAAAGAAGAAGTTTTTGTTGAACAACCACCTGGATTTCAATACTATCCTCAACATAACCAAGTTTTCAGGTTAAACAAAGCCTTGTATGGTCTAAAGTAGGCTCCAAGAGCATGGTATGAAAGATTGTCTGAATTTCTGATCAGCAAGGGCTACAAAAGAGGTAAAGTTGATCAAACTTTATTCACCAAGGGCATAAACAAAGATCTCATCATAGTTCAGGTATATGTAGATGACATTGTATTTGGATCAACTAAGTATGAACTATGTGATGAATTTTCTACCATGATGTCTGCTGAATTCGAAATGAGCTTGGTTGGTGAACTAAAATACTTTCTTGGATTGCAGGTACAGTAGCTAGAGGATGGGTGCTTCATCAACCAAACCTAATACACAATGGAACTGTTCAAGAGGTTTGGTATGGAAAACTTAAAGCACATTACAACACCCATGGGCACCAATACCTCATTGGATGCAGATGAGACAGGTAAAGAAGTAAATGCCAAACTTTATCGAGGTATGATTGGATCACTTCTTTACTTGACAGCCTCTAGACCAGATATACAATTCAGTGTAGGAATGTGTGCAAGGTATCAGTCTAGACCTACTGAATTACACTTAACTGCAGTTAAAAGAATCTTCAGATATTTGTCAGCTACTCATTCTCTTGGTTTATGGTTTCCTGCATCTCACACACTTAACTTAGTAGCATACACAGATGCTGATTATGCAGGCTGTAAACTAGACAGGAAAAGCACTAGTGGCCATTGTGAATTTTTGGGTGGGTGTTTAGTGTCTTGGGGCTCCAAGAAACAACATTCTGTGGCCCTCTCCACTGCAGAAGCTGAATATGTCGCTGCAGGGAGTTGTGGAACACAAGTAATATGGATTAAACACCAGCTTCAGGACTACCAAGTAGACCTGGGGTGCACACCAATTTACTGTGATAATACTAGTGCCATCAATATTGCTAAAAATCATGTTTTGCATTCACGAACCAAACACATAGAGATAAGACATCATTTTATAAGAGATGAGGTGTCTAAGAATAATTTTGAACTGATTCATGTAGGCACAGATAATCAGATTGCTGACATATTCACAAAACCTCTGGATAATGAAAAATTCACCACATTGAGAAGAGAATTAGGCTTATACAAATTGGCTTAATTATGAAGTCTGTTCTTGTTATGAGGGGGAGTTGTGTTTGTCTGATGTTTATCCTTCTTTCATGCTGGTTTAAAGGGGGAGTTCAGAATGCTTACTGGTTAGCTTTCAGGAATGCTTTGAATAAAGGGAAGCTTTGAGATTATGCTGGATTGTTTTATTGAGGAATGTTATGTCTTAGGGGGAGCTGAGTTGTAATGTGAGAAGAGAAGTTCTTTGACAGATTCAAAAGGGCTGTCCAGATGTGTAACTTTGCTAGTCTTGCATGACTGATCTAGTGTGGTTCTCTCAGACAGTAGAGTGTCACTTATCTCTTAAGTCTATAAGTCAGTGACTCTAATCTCCAGTTAGAATCTTTCCTTTGGTACTCCTTCAGAGATCTGGACTAATTGCATAAAGTATATCTTCCTACATTGTCATTGATTCTGGTTCAGGCCAAAAACCTATATGTCTTGATATCTGACCCAATCAGCTTGAAATCTAGACTTCAAGACTCAATTCAAGAAATAGTCCTTCTGGTATTGTTTTCAATCATTCTATCTCTTTAACTCAAGGGCTTAACTGAACAAACATGTTCTATTTTGACACTGAGAAACTGGGAGCTTCATCAATGAAATGAATATTTCTCCCATGTCATGAGGTGTCAAATGCTTAAAATGAATGAAAAGACATGACAGAGCAATGGTGGCTTGCTGGTGAGTAACTGGGGACTCTGGCCTCTAATCAAGGTGTTTCCTCATGTCAAAAGCCACAGTTACTAACTCTGTTCCTTAATAAAAAAAAAGGGAAGTAATGAGGTACTCACTCTGAGTAACTGGGGATTCAGGCCTCTAATCAAGGTGTCTCTCTAATGTCAAAGGAGTGAACTACCAACTTACTCATTGATCTTCTTGAAAATCATCTCCAACAAAAAATGAGAGTGTGTTGTAGGGAATGTATAATTCATCTACATGAGCATGCCTTGAATTTAATATGTTTGTTGCAGCAGATATAAATCTCTTGTTGAACCTTGATATTGCTTGATTCATAGTGTTGTCATCATCAAAAAGGGGGAGATTATTGCATCCCTATGGTTTTGATGATATCTCACACTATAAATCAATCTTCTATCTCTAGATTTATGCTGGTTCATCACCTAAGTGAGTTCAGTTCATATGCTGTTTCATTATTTCATCTATCTACACTGTTTGGTTTATATGGACAGTAGTGGGTCGACTCATCAGCAAGGGTGGGTCGACGCATCAGAACATTGATAGCTTGGGTACCAAAGTCTATACACCAGCTTGATCTATTAAGTCTGTACATTGGCATATCTTCTTCTACTCTGTACATTGGCATATCTTCTTCTAATCTGTACATCGGGCACCTTCTAACTGAAGTCTATACACTGGTTTTAATATTCTAAGTCTGTACACTGCCCGACCAGTTAAGTCTGCACATTACCAAAGTCAGTTCAGCTCAACTCTATACATCCTTCCAAGCTTCAACTCTATACACTAGATTGTCAAGCTTCATGTCTATACACTCGATTGTCAGACCTTCAACTCTATACACTGCTACAAGAACCAAGTCCATACACTATCCCGTTCAAATCCTTCAAAGTCTGTACATCGGTTTTGCTTCTCCAAGTCTATACACTGAACCTTATTTTACCAAGTGTGTACACTCCACATCTTTTCCTATGCTTGGCCAAGTCTATACACTCATACATTTCCCTACGCTTTCCTGGCCAAGTCTATACATCGCTAAGTGTGTACATTGCATTCTTCTCAAATGATCAAAGCTCAAAGTCTGTACAGCGTGAAGTCTATACATTAGCACAGGGGCTTCAAGTCTATACTTTGAACTGCTCTTCAAAGTCTGTACAGTGGCTTCGAATCGGCAAGTCTGTACATCGACTTCATTCGCTCAAGTCCATACATCCACAGTGGTTCATCAAGTCTGTACATTCACAGTGGTTCTTCCATGTCTGTACAACGCTGAATCCTTCACAAGTCCATACACTGCTTGAGCTTCACCAAGTCTGTACATCGCTTCAAGCGATTCAAGTCTATACAGCCTGCCTTTACATTCAGAGTCTGTACATCGGTCCTACAGCCGATCGTCTCATTCAGAACTTTGCAAGTCTGTACAGCCGAGCGTCTCATGCATCGTCTCACTCTGGCATAGTCTATACACTGGCTCAAGCTTGTCAAAGTCTGTACATCACTGTTGGGCATCAAGTCAATACACTGTTCACCGTCTTATTAAGAGTGTTACACTATCAAGTCTGTACATTGCAAACAGTACATCGTTTCCTCAAAGTCTGAACACTGGCCACTTGCTTCAAGTCTACACATTGGGTTGTCCGACCACAACTCTATACATTCTGTTGTTATAACTTGAGTCTTCAAATGCTCACAGCACACTCTTTCCAAGCCTGTACACTGGTTAGGCTTCGTGAAGTCTACACAGTGGCTGGGCAATGTAAAGTCTACACATTGGCAAGGCTAGTTCATGCATTGTTCATCACATGTCTATACACCGCCATTCATGCGCTTATTCATCATGTCTATACACTGCCCTTCACATGCGCTATATTCACTAAGTCTATACACTGCCATTCATGCGCTCATTCATTAAGTCTATACACTGTCTTCACATGCGCTTTATTCATTAAGTCTATACACTCTCTCACGTTGTACACACTTACTCAGTTGATGTTTCTGAAGTATATACACTCGTGTTAATAGCCTGAACTAACTAAGTATATACATTCCATCTGTCTCTGTCTGTAGGCGATTTAGGCTGATGATTGGGCACGTGATCCGAGGTTGGCACCTGGCACGTGATCCAAGACACCAGGAACATGACACGTGGATGGCAACCTAGTCAGGATGCTGCCATGTGGTCAAAATTCAAATGATCCGACAAAAAGTTCATGGGCGGGAACCTGGCAGCCACACGCCCAATATCTGCTATAAATATGGAGCTTCGTCCTTCAGTAGAAGCTTGATCGTGAAAAGAAAAGGCAGAAGGCATATGTGTGAGGCTGCACGATCCAGAAAGGGAAAAAGAGCAAAGAGTTTCATAGTGTCCAGATCCGAGAGGAGTATGTTCGAGAGAGAGAGCAGTGTCTGTGGTTTGATAAATTGCTTCCTTTGAAGCTACATTTGTATTGGTTTCAGAACCGACTGCTTCTTCGTTGGTCTTTATTTCTATTTTGTTTTCTTTTCACTTTGGTCATTCTTTTGATTCGAATTGGTTCCCCTCCGGTGTGTGGAGGAAGGGAGTGTTACTCCAGTTTCCCTCTGGGTTGCAGAGGAAGAGAGATCGGTGATCTCTGGTGTTGTTAGTGACAGGTTGTCATTAGCAGTTTCCCTCCGGTGTGTGGAGGAAGGGAGAGGTTTCTCCGGTTCTGTTCTAGCTGGTAGCTGGAACAGGTTTCAAGCTCTGTGGGTAGCAGAGCTTTGTTGAGGGATTTGTTTCCCTTGGTTGTTCAAGCTGTGTGGCAGCATGTTGTTCGCAGACTGAGTCTGTAGTGATCTAGCATTGTCTAGTGGAATCCTCATTCTAGTTGGAGTGAGGGGTGGATGTAGATTGCGGACTGCAATCGAACCACCTAAAAACCGAGTGCCTCCTCTGTGGTTTGCTGTTGTTATCTGCGCTCTCCATCTGCTTGTCTCTTTGCTTCCATGTGATCAGTTCTTCATTCTCATTTACTTATACTGCCTTGCTTGGTGACTGTATTTGCATTTCTCTGTGTGCGGGTTAAGGAGGGGCGTAAGCAGTAGAATTTATTTTCCGCCTAAGTTTTTACAAATTGGAAGTGATCTATTCATCCCCCCCCTTCTATATCACTCTTGCTGCGCTAACACAATGTAAAATGTAGCTCTCGCAGGAGCAAGTCTGTCTTGGATTTGATCCAAATGCCAGTGAACAGATCTTCTGAAGAATCCTCTTTCTTCTTCTTCACGAACCCTCTCTCTCTCTTTCTCTTTTTCTTTTTCCTCTTCTGCTCTCTCACTCTGGCTCTCAGCTTCTCTTTCTCGATCTCTCTTCTGCTCTCTCTATTCTTCTGCTCAGGCTCACTCTTCTTCTTTCTTCTTCTTCTTCTTCTGCTTCTCTGATGCTCTCACCTTCTATCACTCTCTGCTGCTCTTGCTCGATCGCTTCTATTTATATCAGCAGCAGATGTAGGGCGTGTGCAGGGCTTGTGCCCTCTCCGTATAGATAACCTAGGATCAAGTGCCAGGTGCCAACCTCAGATCACGTGCCCATTCATCAGCCTGTATAATGACAAAGTTACTTCAGTCGATCAACAATGAATGTATAGACTTAATGAAATAATATATCAACAAACTTGTATGAAGAACAGGCTGTACAGACTTCACTCGATGTATAGACTTAGTGTCTCATGCAACCAGTCAAGTGAATGCACAGGCAATGTACAGACTTAGTGCAAACTGGATGTATAGACTTGAAGTAATGCACTGGCTGTACACACTTGAAGTAATGCAAGAGCGATGTATAGACTTGGAGTAATGCACTGGTTGTACACACTTTGATTACATGCATGAGAAAGCAGTGTACAGACTTGCTGTGAAGAACAATGCCCAAATGTAGTGTATGGACTTAGAATGCATGAGACAATAACATGAGACGCTCAATGTACAGACTTTGCATGAGACGGTCGGTGTATAGACTTGAAGTGAATGCAATGCAGAAACAAGAGTGTATAGACTTTCAATGCGTGCGGCGATGACAATGAATGGACTTATGTGTGTAGGCTGTACAGACTTGATAGCGTGCATGCTGCAAGGCAATGGATGTACAGACTTGACCGATCTGGCTGTACAGACTTGATGTGTGTGTGCTAGACAATGTATAGACTTGGGTGACGATGCATGAGACGATGCATTGTGTAGACTTAGCGATGCATGCACAAGCCAACGATATACAGACTTTGCCAATGTATAGACTTTAAGTCCAATGTAAAAGGCTGTACAGACTTTGAGACTTAATGCATGGTGGCGAATGTACAGACTTTGTCTGTGATGTGCAGACTTGCTATGTCTGCGACACATGCAATGTACAGACTTGATGGTGTGAAGTTCTGAATGCATATGAGAAAGTAGTGTACAGACTTCAGATGCAGCATATAGGCAAGTATGTACATTGTGAGAATGTGTAGATTTTGAATGCCTTCATGCGACCTCAATGTACACACTTGACAAATGATGTATAAACATATCAGAAAGGAATGTGCAGACTTCTGTGTGCGAGCAGTGTGCAAACAATGTATAGACACTGGCTGTATAGACTTGAGCGAGTGCAAACAATGTGCAGACTTGATGCACGAAGTGTGCACAAGAACACGGATGTACAGACATGCTACGGCATCAAAGCAACCATGACAGTGTACAGACTTGTTGTGTGAAATGCATGCGATGTACATACTTGCATGAGACGCTGAAAGAGACGCAGCATGAGATGCTAGACGATGTATAGACTTTAAAGCTCAAGTGAGACTGTGGATGTACAGACTTTAAAGCTCAACTAAGACGATGGATGTACAGACTTTATGTCCAAATGAGACGCTAAGTGAGACGGACCTCACAGGCTGTACAGACTTGCAAGTGCAACGTAGGTAAAGATGCCAATGTATAGACTTGAGAGTTCAACGAGAAATGCACTGACGATGTACAGACTTCCTATATGTTCAAGTCCAATGTATAGACTTGACAATGCATGGACTATGAATGAATGAGCATGCATTGTATAGACTCTAAAAGAGACTGTACAGACTTGGTCCGATGTACAGTGCAATGTGTAGACTTTGATGAACATGCAAGTGAGCGATGTACAGACTTGCTAGACGATGCATGCACAAGATGCTAAGGAATGTACAGACTTTGCGAGCTCTATACAGACTTGATCTGAATGCATGGACTATGCCCTTGAAGAATGTATAGACTTCGAAGAAGGCATGCACTTACTATGTTATGCTTGGGATGTACAAACTTTGTAGAAGGCATGTGCAGTGATGTATAGACTTGTTAAAGTAATGCATGCAGACCTGCTGTGCATGAATGTATAGAATTCAATGTATATGCAATGCAAGGGCTATACAGACTTCAATGTAAAGACTTGCGAGTGCAGCAGCCAAGGATGTGTAGACTATGCAGCGATGTGCAGACTATGCAGCAACGAATGTGCAGACTTTGTGCAGTATACAGGCAATGTGCAGACTCGGTTACATGAATGCATCGACCAGATGTCAGACAGATATAATGGAATGTCATTCACAAGCTCACATTCACAAATACATGAACACATATGAATGCACTTAAATGAATCAGCAAGGTATTTCATGCACACATACATATGGTGACTTATAGTGTTTGCTATCATCAAAACCACAGGGGCACAACAGTATCCCTAGGGAGCCCAGCTTTCAAGTTCCTACTTGGAAAGCCCCGGTACTACCTATTTCTCTTAGCCTGGTGAAGCAGGCACCCGTAAGTGTGAACCTGTTAATTCAGGTTTCTTTCTTGAGGTCGTCAACTAACCTCCTTAATATCATTATTTTTGGATTCCAATAGGAACAGACCCTGTCAAAAGATGCAGCAATCCACGTCCCGGGCTTAGAAGCCGCCAGACAAGCGACAACCACCGCCGCTTTGGATAAACTGGCGTCCCTGGTCAAGGTTTTGCAGCAGGAAGAAGCCGGGGTAAGCTTGGATGCTGCCATCTCGACAGCTGAGGTCTCACCCCGAGAAGAAGTGGTAGTGGCGTTAAGTGTATGCCTTCCTCTTTCTTCCTCCTTTCTCATCCTTAAGTCTTCCCTCGGGGTTGCTGATTTATTTGAGGCAATACAGGCTCGTGCCTCCAAAGGAGCCATGGAGGTTACTATCCCAGCCACCGAAGCCCTGGAGGAGGGGGAGATAGCGCCAGAGATCGAGGTGCGAGAGCTGGTAGAACCCGAAGCCGAGATTCGGGAAGAAGGGGAGGTGGCGTCGATGACCGAGACCCGCAGGGAGACGGTGCCTGAAGCTGCCGCCCGAGGAGAGACGACGCTGGAGAGTAGCATAGTACCGGCGGGTGAGGTAAGCATGGGGATCCATTCGCCTTCCTTGAGAATGCAATGATTTACTCCACTTGGCAAGTGGCTAACCTTTCTTCACATGGTTAGATAATGACAACGCCCCGCAGAGCGCACGTACCCCGGGGTCGTAAGGCCATCCCCAGGTGGAGCTCATCCTTCCGCGTTCATGTGGTGAAGAGACTGAAGACGCTCCTGGGGCCGGACACGAGATTCTTGGCCGATCTTCTGCGGATGGGGGCTGTCCCGCGACTGGTGATCCCACTGCCACCAATCCCAATGCCAATCATACCCGAGGAAGCCCGACTCTTGGGGAGGATATTGACGATCCTCAATGAACATTCGGGGGAATTCCAGGCGGAAGGAGATAAAAGCCTTTCAGGAACGATCTCAGACCCGCCTATCACTGATACCCCGTCTGCCGAGGTTGCCATTCTTTCACTTCCGGTCTACGGGGCGTCTATGGATTCCGATCGTGCTGAGGAAGCGGAGACCGAAGCAACTTCTTCTACCGCGGTAGCCGATCCAGCCTCTGCGGCCGTTCGTTCTCCCGACAAGGTCGTGGCTCTAGTTTCGACGGAGGGGGCGACATCGTCGGACTTGGAATCCGCTCAGTCGATGGCACTAGAGTAGCAGCTCCTCATGGCGGTGCCAGACGCCTCGGTTGCGGTATCCCCTTCACCTTTGGTGGTGGCTGGCCAGGGGTCATCTCGGAGCCCGAGAGGCCCCTCCTTTCGGCCCTGACTCTTCCAGGCAGCTCGGCCATGGTTGACACGGAGTTATGGGCGGTTGTGGACAGCCAAGTTAACTTCAAACCACCAGTCGTCCCTTCTATCGGCCGCCTGAGTTCGGACCTGCCAGTCCGCTAGACCTTGTTGGTATTGCGCTCTATAGTCGTTGCCGACCCAACGCTCACATATCGAGGCTTTAAAAAGGGACATTGTGGAGCAGCTGACCAAAGCACTGTAAATGATGGGCTGCCCGTTGGAGGAATGGTCGTGACTCGTTCTGTTACTATTGAAATACATAAACCGTCGGGCATTCCTCGAGGCGCAGGCCCCAACAGAGCTTACACCCATCGGTGCTCAGAGGGATGAATATCTGGAGGCTCTGGCGGTGCGGAGGGACAGTAGGGAGCAACACCGGAAAGTCTTGGACGGGTGCAATGCCAACATCCACGCCTTGGAGAATCGGATAGAGCAACTCCGGGATTGGCTTGGCCGGGCTGAGTCTGACCTGCTCAAGGCCGAGACGAGCAAGGCCAAGGAAACTAAAGAAGTGGTCATCGCCGAAGCAGCAGTGGCCTCTGTGGCGACCGAGCTGGAGCGCCTCGACGCGCAGGAAGACCGCCTACGTGAGATGATGAGCTTCCCTTGTGTCGGGATCCTTCCCTTCGAGGACATCTTCCGGGGGCTAGACTAACTACCGGTCCCCCCCTTCAATCCCCTATTTTTGCATGTAACGCCGGGGTATGTCCCGAGGCCAGTGTAATTTTCTCTCTAAAAGAATATAATACAATTATTCCATGTGCCTCTTGTATGTATGTGGTGTTGGGCAACCTCTTCCTCCCTTTTCTCTTTTCTTTTTTTTTTCTATGTGATGGAACGCAAGTTCATACTAACAGCTTATCCGGGGAGGACCCGGTGAGGCTCGCATAGGAGCATAGGAGAGTGCTCGCCCCTTCTAGAGGAGGGATGAGGGGACCACTCCACCATGTCCATCAAGTGACTCAGCCGAGTGATGTCACCGATATGTTCGACCCGAGTAGGTTGATCTGACCTTGGAGGGGCGAAGAGAAGAGTTTGTTCGTTCAACGACCTAGACAGGATGTTTTGGTTAAGAGGGCTCGTTCGTCGCTCGAAGGGACGGAGAGAAGAGTTTGTTCATCCAATGACCCAGACGGGAGGTCTTGGTCAAAAGAGGGTTGTTCGTCTATGCCGACAGCGTGCCGGGGTCAGATGTGGTTTATTTGTCTCTTGATGTATTCGTTGGTACAGGTTGGCGCCAACGCGATGAGAAGGGTCGATTCCCCGATCCTGGATGAAAGGTCCGGGTGGGGTATTCTTCGTCAGTGCCGACAGAATGTGAAGGGCTGACAGGGTTGATTCGTTTATTGGAATATTCGTTGGTACGGTCGGTGCCAACACAAGGAGAAGGGTTGATTCCCCGATCCTCGATGAAAGGTCCGGGTGGGGTATTCTTCGTCAGCGCTTACAGAATGTCAAGGGCTGACAGGGTTGATTCATTTATTGGAATATTCGTTGGTACGGTCGGTGCCAATGCAAGGAGAAGGGTTGATTCCCCGATCCTGGATGAAAGGTCCGGGTGGGGTATTCTTCGTCAGTGCTGACAGAATGTCAAGGGCAGACAGGGTTGATTCGTTTATTGAAATATTCGTTGGTACGGTCGGTGCCAATGCAAGGAGAGGGGTTGATTCCCTGATCCTGGATGAAGGGTCCGGGTGGGGTATTCTTCGTCAGTGCCTACAGAATGTCAAGGGCTGACAGGGTTGATTCATTTATTAAAATATTCGTTGGTACTGTCGGTGCCAACACAAGGAGAAGGGTTGATTCCCCGATCCTGGATGAAAGGTCCAGGTGGGGTATTCTTCGTCAGTGCTGATAGAATGTCAAGGGCTGACAGGGTTGATTCGTTTATTGGAATATTCGTTGGTACAGGTGAGGATCAATGAAGGAGAGTTGGTTCCCCCTCTCTTTCTTCATTCTTTTTTTCTCTTTCTTTTTTTCTTCTTTTGTTGTCTCTTTTTCCTCTTTTCTCTTCTTTTTTTTTCTTTTCCCCTCCTTTTTCCCTCTTTTTTTCTTTTTACTTTCCTTTTTCTTGCTCTCTTTCGTTGTTTCTCTTGTAATGCGTAGCAGATAGTAGCCAAACCATTCATGCAATTGAAAAGCAAACTCGCCCACCGTGGGGCGTGGAAACGTATTATTCATTTAATGGAGGAATTGGAGCGTGATACAACCTCAGATGTCTACCATTAAGGGGTGGAAATAGAACCTCCCCCCGATGGTCGACTATCACATACGCTCCACCCTCGTAGACCTTCTGGATCACATAGGGTCCAAGCCAATTCTCATTCAGCTTGCCCTTGAAATTGGAAGCCATGACTTCTCGTCTCTTCACCATGACGAGGTCACCCTTCTTGAATTCGCGTTCCTTGACGAGCTTGTCAAAGGCGCGAGCTATCCAAGCCTTGTAGACTTGGATATTCTGTTGGGCCTAGAGTCGCTTCCCTTCCAAACTGGAGAGCTCTTCGAGCCTTCGCTCGACATTTGTTTGATCTTCTCGGACCAACCCGTGTTGGATTGCAACCCGAAGGGAGGGTATCTCTAGCTCGATGGGGACGATCGCCTCTGAGCCATATACCAGGGAAAAGGGTGAACAACCCGTCGGAGTTTTGTAAACATTTCGATATGCCCAGAGGGCCTCATACATTTTTTCTTCCCTGTCCCTTTTATTAGAATTAACAATTTTGGAGAGGAGAGTATAAAGAGTTTTGTTGAAAGCTTCAGCCAAACCATTGGCTTGCGGGTTGTAGGGGGTTGACGTCCTCCAGTCGATCTTCTACTTCTCTGCCAGCCGGTAGACTCTTTGGTTGCGGAAGTGGCTTCCATTATCTAAGATGATTCGGTTTGGCGTGCCAAACCAGAATATGATATTGCGCCGAACGAATCTGGCGACGATCTCCCCAATCACTTCTCTCAAAGCAACGGCTTTCGCCCAACAAGAAAAGTAATCAGTTGCCGCCAAAATGTATTTGCACCCGGCGGATGACGCGGGTAGTGGGCCCACGACGTCTGTTCCCCACTGGGCGAACGGCCAGCTGGGCAATGTCGGATGCAGTGGCACGGGCGGCCTCCTGGGAATTGTGGCATGCTCCTGGCATTTCTGGCAAGACTTGGCGTACTTGCAGCAGTCATCAAACATGGTCGGCCAGTAGTAGCCAAGCTTTTTTATTTCAATTTTCATCTTCGGTCCCACCTGATGTGCACCTGCTGTCCCGGCGTGGACTTCCTTCATGACCTTCCAAGCTTCTTCGGTAGATAGGCACCGTAGGAGAACTTTCCGTTTGGCATCCGCCATAATTCAGAGTAGGATCCCATTACAGACCTCGTAAGAGTCTTTTATTCTGATCAGCCTGATCTTTTCTTCTCTCTGCTTGGGCAATTGCTGGAATCTAAACCATTGCATAAGGGGGGCCCTCCAGTCAGGTAGGCCGACGGTTTCCGCTGCAGCGACCTCCAGTTCTTCTTCTTCTGGTTCTTCTATCATGCTAGGCACCTGGCGCTGATTCACCACCCGGATGCTAAGAGATCCATCGGGCGGGACTGCTAGTGAGCTTGCCAATTTGCCAGTGCATCGGCTTGTGCGTTTTCTCCCTGGCAACATGGCCTATCTCAATGAGGTAGAATTGCTCCATGAGCCGCTTTGCTTTAGTACGGTAAGGGAGCAGCTCAGGTTTTCGGACATCAAACTGCCCCTGGACTTGCTTGACGACTAGTAACGAATCGCCAAATACTTGCAGCATTTTAATCTCCATTTGCAAAGCGACTTGGAGACCGATGATCAGAGCCTCATACTCTGCCTCATTATTTGTGCAGGGTTTATTGATAGAACAAGATGTATGCAATACTTCTCCCTCGGGGGATTTGAGGACGATGCCGGTCCCTGCCCGTACTTTTGTATGTCCGGACGGGGTTGTTTCTGTTCTCGAAGCTCCATCAAAGTGCAACTGCCAGGTGATCTGTTGGACTTGGTCCGCCTCCAGTGTTTCATCTTTAGGCAATTCTGTGGCCATTGGGGAATCTTCAGGTACAGGGTGTGCTGCAAAGAACTCGGCTACGGCTTGACCCTTGACGGCCTTCTGCGGCACGTAGGTAATGTCAAATTCCATCAATAGCACGGCCCACTTGCCGAGACGTCCCTTCAGGACTGGCTGGGAGAGAATGTGTTTAACTGGGTCGGCCTTGGAGATCAGGCTCACTTCATGGGAGAGCATGTAATGCCTCAGCTTCTTGACTGCGAAGACCAAGGCGAGACAGACATTCTCAATCGGGGAGTATTTTGCTTCTGCCCCCACTAGCCTTCGGCTAAGATAATAGAAGCTCATCATTATTCTGGGTGAGCATTGCCCCCAGTGAACATTCGGTTGAGAGATTACTTGAAGACCCCGCCCGTGCTGGGGGCACCTGTCAAGGGGAGGCCGCTTATTCTATACAGAGCCGCCACCGAATGTTCGCTGGGGGCAATGCTCGCCCAGACTTGTGGACGAACTTTTTATTTAAATCGTTGTTGGTCGTTCAATCAATTGGGTTTATTAAGTGCGCGGGCGTGCTAGTCACAAAGTGACGATTTGTTCGGGCTTCATGGAAGCCCATGGTGCGCTCGATCTGACTCAATCAGGCGATTGTGTGGTTCGGGTCAGGACTGAGACCCGTTGTGCCATAAAGGTCACAACGTCATTTACATCCCCTCAGAGAGGGGAATACCCTTGATTAATTGCCAGAAATAAGGGCTCCATGACCGAGAGAAATACTAATTCATGCATGAAGGAAATGGTAGCCGGGCTATGTGGTAAGCCCGTGGTGAGGGCATGAGCACTCAAATTATGTCGGTCGCCGACGGACCTTTCCATGTTTGGACGGAAGTTCATACGGAAAACAAGACGGTAACGGGGGGACAAATCCGTGTAAATGTCTGCCAAGGGATGACAATTTCAATACAGGGGGGAAAGTCAGATCCGGTGAGGGAGGGGACCCTGATGAGATATTGGCCCGAGGTAAGGCCGGGCGGTCACCATGACGAGAGAGACGACTCCCGAGGATGACGTTCGGCTCACAAGAGCATCATTAATATTCCCTGGTTCGGAATCCAAGAAGGAGAGACGAGGGCCATACCGTTATGTTCGTGGGTTGCCTCGAGTGACATTCATCATTATCGTTCATTTATTAGCATTACCCCTTTCGCTGACTGTCTTTTACCGTTCACAGACCATGAATTCTTTTCTTGTTCATTGCTACCACCACCCTTTTTGTTATTTTCTCTTTGCTTAGTATTTCGATTGGAGCTACCCTCCCCCCTGTTTTATCACGCTTATTATTATTTATTGTTCCTTTTAATATATATATATATTTTACACACACACACACACATATATATATATATATATATATATATATATTTGTTGGGGAATGATGGAGTGTACCGCTGGAGGTGGAATTAGGAGTGTGTCGCTGGTGGGCTGAGAGTGGGCAGTGTGCCGCTGGGGAGGAGGAGAGAGTACCGCTGGAGGTTAAAGGGGAGCGTACCGCTGAAGGGTAAAGGAGGTGTACTGCTCAGAAGGCAAAGGAGAGTGTACCGTTGGGGGATCTAGGAGTGTGCCGTTAAAGGTGAAGGGGGAAGAACTGAGGCATACCGGTAGAGGCAGGTGGGAGTGTACCACTGGGAAGAGTGGAGAATGAGACCAAGCAAAGTGTGCCGCTCAAGGAGTGGGCCAGGGTTCAAGAGAGGGTCCCTTGTCCAGTTCATGTCTGATGGAAAGTCCCAAATGGTTAAGCTTTCAGTTTCCCTGCCATGTGATCGAATTACAGGTCATGCTCAATGGTGCAGTTCTTTGTGTCTTATTCAGCCGATTCCTGGAGCCTCGCATAGTTCCCTTAGTTGATTAGAATGTTTCATTGTTGTCGGTTTCATTTGTTTGTTGCCCCTTTTTTTATCTTCTAACTTATTATTATTTCTGACAAAAATTCGGCAACATCTCCCCTTAACCCGGATGATAAGGGAATAACAAGGGACATGCCCACAAGGAGTGACATGAACCAACAACTGAGGTGTATGCCTAGGCAGCCACATTTGGGGAAACGTCAAAAAACTCAAAGAAAATGCCGAACGCGAAACCTTCAGACTGGTATGAGCTATGAATGCACCGGGAGAATGATGATCAAGGTGTGCCGGGCTGGCAGTCTAAGAGTGTGCCGCTGAGCAGACCAGCAGGGGAGGTGTGCCGCTGAGGCAGCCAAGGAAAGTGTACCGCTAAGCAGAGGAACAGGAAGGGTGTACCGCTGATCCAACAAATGGGAAGGGCGTGCCCCTGGGCAACCCAGGGGAGTCTGTGCCGCTGGGTAGACAAATGGAGGACTATGCCGCTGAGCAGACCCAGGAAGGTGTGCCGCTGGAGGGCCTGAGTGAGCTGATGGCTGGAAGGCTTGAGCGTATATGTGTACACTACTAGTTCTGAAGGAGGGCCAAGGAGGGCGCTCTAGGCATTGAGGGGATCCAAAGTGTCAAAAGGAGAGTGGACCCCCACAGACCTGTTTTAGCAAAGGCTTAAGGGTTGTTGTACTAAGGAAAGCCCCGAGAAAGGGAAGAGACCAGCTCTGCCCCGTCAAGCCAAGGGTAAAACCCATCCGCCAGGTAGGCCAGTGCCATGGGAGGTGAGATGGAGCCAGAGGTTGGAAGGCTGGGAGCAGACGCATGAAACTTATAGATCAACGCTAAGAAGAAAGTAACAAATGCAACGAAAGAAGGCAAAGCCAGAAGATGTTTCATTCATGATGAACTAAAAATGACAGGGGTCATGACCCAAGGGCCAAACGCGATGCATTACATCCAAACAAACGGGAGAGGAGAACAGAGGAAAGAAAAAAAGAAAACTTGGGGAGAGGGTTAGGATGAGGAAGGGTGACCGTTCCCTTCACCTCCACTCCTTCCCTCTCCACTACACAGCACACTCTCCCTTTCTCTCCTTGCTCTCCTCTACCTGCTTCTTCTTCTCTTCTTCTTCTTGTTCTGTTCTCTTAGAACGGGTGCCTTCGCATGCATTCTCTTTCTTTCTGAGAGGCTTTTATAGATGGGCCGTTGACGGGGGAGATGTCATGATGGCACTGCCATCCGAGGTTGACTTCGGTCTCCTCAACGTCAGGTGAGGATCTCTCTCATCCAACCAGAGGGTGACACCAAGGCTGGTGCTAACTGGCGTTGAAGTGGCCGAGCTGCGCGTCAAGGGGCTCGCCTACTGACCGTTGTGTCTTCTGCCTGCTCGTGCCGTCCTGGGAGGTTCAATGTTGTGCCGCTGGGGGCTGAGGGGTTGTGCCGTTGAGGGGGCAGAACGCCTGTGCCGCTGGAGGACATGATGATTGTGTCGCTGACGGGGCACAACTACTGTGCCGTTGGAAGGGCATTGGGGCTTTGTGCCGTCGAAAGGGGCTTCCAAGGGGTGTGCCGCTGGAAGGCACCAAGAAGGGTGTGCTGCTGGGGGCACCCCTATAGAGTGTGCCGCTGGGGCAACTGGCAGTGTGCCGCTAGGGCACTTCAGGGGGTGTGCCGCTGGAGGCCTCTAAAGGGTGTGCCGCTAGGGCACTCGAAGAGTGTGTCGTTGAACGGCTGTTTGGGTGTGCCGCTGGGGCACCTGAAGAGCGTGCCGCTGGTGGCTCTTTCAGGTGTGCCGCTGGGGCACCTGAGGAGTGTGCCGCTGGGGCACCTGAGGAGTGTGCCGCTGGAGGCACCTTAGGGTGTGCTGCTGGGGCCTTGCAGGCTGTGTGCCGCTGAAAGGGCACGGAGTGTGCCGTTTGAAAGAGTTTCTATTTTTTTTGCTTCAGGAACTTGAAATTGTGCACTCTTTGGGGTATTTCTTCACCGTTAAGGACTCGAGGGTGGGTCCATAGCGGTGTATAAATTCAGGAGGGATATCCTGTATTTTCTTTGTCATTTAATGCGCCCGTGCAAATGTGAGGATTTGCGGGACGGTAGTATTCTCCCGGAGCCCTGGATGGCCAGTCTCCCCGGGTCTTCTCTTTTAGACTTTGACATTAATGCGGGGGCTTGGCGGGACATATGGACGTACAATTTTATACGTCCACACCCATTTCCCTTCTCATGGTGGCTTCAGCCAATTGGCCCAATTGGGTTTCCAACTTAGAAATAGTTTGTTGGTGGGCATGGAGGGTCCGTTGGAAAGATTGACTTTGGGCTTGCATGGTTTGTTGGAAGGATTGGTTTTGGGCCAGAATTAGTTATTGTAATTGATTGAATCTATCATCAGTTTAGGATTCATGGTGATGTTACGGAGGATGTTGATAGATTTGTTGGGAATTGGAAGATTGCCTGTAATTGGGCTGAGGAGGTTAGTATGGGGCCTGACCCTGGTTGAATCGGGGAAGTGGTTGTTGGGCTTGCGGTCCTCGACCATTAGCATTTCCTTGAAATAGTGGCTGAGCTTGGAATTGGTGTTGGATGGGTAGTTTGTGAGTTTGAGATGCGAAGGGGATGGTGGGCTGATTGGGAGCTTGTTGATTTCTCCAATTGAAATTGGGCTGATTCCTCCAGCCCGGATTATAGGTGTTAGAAAATGGGTCATAGTTGGGCTTAGAGAACCCCTGGGCTGCTTGGACTTGCTCCTGTATAAAAGGTGATAACTAGGCTACTGTTGGGTAATCAGACACATGATGGTCCAGGCTAGCACATAAAGCACACACCTCATGGTGTGTTGGGTCTGAGTATGGGTTGGACGTAGGTGAGATGGTGATTTCTTGTTTGTTTTGGGCTAGGAGCTGGTCTAACTTGTAGGCCAGCATATCAACTTGTTCTAGCTTTTGGGCCATGATGTCCACCTTATCTAATTTTTTATGGATGAAATTCACATCCATACTAGCTTCAGGTTCCACACGATATATCCCAGTCCGTTTAGAGGGCCCAATGGTTCTCTCATATGAGGATAAGGAAGCATGGTTGATTGAATTCTCGCTCAACATTTAAAATAAGGCATATGCCTCATCCTCACTCTTGCTCATAAAGGCCCCACCACATGATACATCCACAATCTACCTAACTTGATCATCTAAGCCCTCATAGAAAGCTTGCACTATTTGCCATTTGGAAAGTCCATGATGTGGGCATTTTCTGAGGAGTTCATTTAATCTCTCCCATGATTCATGTATTTGTTCATTTGGGAGTTGCGCGAATCCTATGATTGCACGTCTCATGGTGTTGGTTCTACCGATGGGGTAGAATTTCTTTAGGAACTCATGCTGCATATCTGCCCATGTGCTAATAGGTTTTCCTAAGGTCCCTAGCCAGTATTTAGCTTTGTCCTTAAGTGAGAAAGGGAATAAGGTCAGGCGGAGGGCATCATCTGTGAAATTTTGAATTTTTACAGTGGAATAAATTTCACCAAATTCATCCAAATGTTTATAGGGATCTTCATTGGTCTTCCTCTAAAAGGATGGGAGCATCTGAATGGTGCTAGATTTGATCTCATAATGCAAAGTAGGGACATTAGGCAGTTGGATACAAGTGGATGGCTGATAATTCGAAGGAATAAAATATTCCTTCATCTATTTGGGCACCCCTAGTTGGTGTTGTTCAGCCATAGGTTGGATTTGATTTTGGGCCTGATTAAAAATGAATCGCTCAATCTCACTAATAGGCTCAGCTAAGTCACGGTGTTGAGATCTTCTCCCTTGCATAAACCAAGGTTAAAGATGAGAGATGGGAGAATTTTTTTTTATGATTTTTTTTGTTTTGAGTCAAATTGGGATGAAGAGAGAGAAGATGAGATTTCTTTTTGTTTTTGTTTTTATTTTTGTTTTTTTTATACAAACACAAACAAGTTGTCACACAAATTACTTAATGCCCTAGATGTGACCTAGAGCTACAAATTGGGTTTCATAAAATGGCTAACGTGAAACTTAAGTTCACCCTCAATATTTCCACCGGCTAGATAAGGGGTTGGATAGTGGGAGGTTCTCCATATTTTCGTAGGGACCTAATTATGCCAAACCACTAGCCCGCTTAAGGCGTTTGCCGTCCGACCATCTTACCTTAGGCACCGATTTTCATAAGAGGGTAAGCCCAAATAACACAAGAACTATAGTATGAACCTAGGGCCAATATCTACTGGATTTTATTTAAGGTCTAGGTGATGCAAAGATGCATGAGAATTGTGGTTTGTGGGCTATGGAAAGGTTATGAAATCTCCACCTTATCTTGCTTATAGGTGTTGCCCTTAGAATATTTTAGAAATGATATGCAACAAACCAAGTTCAAACAAGGGGTTCTATGCAAGCATGGAAATGCATGAGCATGCTTTTGAAAAAAAAATTAGAGTACTCACCTTGCCTCCTGTAATCTTCAATAATACAATTAACAATAATTAAACAACAAGGAAAAATAAATTCGATCCTAAATGATGCATGACCTAAAACATGGAAGTGTGGGTTCTACTCTTGTAATGAAGATTTTTATTGAAGTTCAAGTGATGATTTTTTGGTTTTTATTTAGTGAACATATCTAACCACAAGATATGAAATGTAGAGAAATGAAATTAAAATGAAGGAGGAAAAGTTTGGATACTTACTTGAAAAGTATTCCCTTGTTCTTTTTTTTTTTTGAAATGAATGACTAAATCACAAAGATGAAAGAAAGAAAGGCAAACTTACCTCTGATTTTTTTTTGATTTTTCAAGTTGCTTTTTTTCCTTTTTTTCTGTAAAAAAAGAAAAGAGAACCTTATTAGTACACTATAAACACAAGGAAAATACAGTTTTTAAGTCAAAAATCATCATTCCTCCCCGACAACGGCGCCAAAAATTGATAACGCGAAAGTTCGTCGTTTAAAACACGCGTATAATAATCTTAAAACCGAACTCGCACAAAATGATCAAAAGAGAACGTAGTACTATGGCAAGCACGGGTCGAAGCCACAGGGAAGAAGAGATTTTTAGAGTTAAAAACCTTGGAGTCCTTTAGAAAATACTTGTGATTTTATTTTGCTTAAAGAAAATTGTGAAGTGATGAACAAACCAAACACTTAATTAAAAACACCTATGACTATGCGCCTATGCTATAGAAAATAATTATATGAAGTGAAAAGAAGACATAGAAGAAGGATGTAGAGAGGGAAGAAGATCAAGAACTAGATCAAAGGAATAACTCTTTTTATTAACTTAAAAGAAAGAGTACATGAAGTGCAAGATAAGCTTACAACAAAGATGTGACGAGATTACAATGAAGTAAAATGAAACTAAAACAATAAAAATAAAAGGAGCATGAGATATGAAGATGGTAGCAGCAATGGTGATGACAACACCATCCTCTCTTGGGATCACGAACCACCTTGCGGAAGATGTCGTCTACACCGGGAGGAAGTCACCTTCGTCGTTGAAGCCGCCTTTAGAGGGTGAATAACATTGAAACCAAGATGAATTTGGGGATGCCCAAGATGAAGAAGTTTAAGAGTAGGGAGAGAGGAAGAACTTTGATGAAGAACTCAGATAGAAAAGAAGAGTAGAAAGGCTTCAAAATAGAGAAATAACAGAAGCTAACACATCGGATGAACAGTAAAATCACAGGATAGCAAGTTGAAAAATAGGAAATAACTTTCAAACCAAAAAGGATTAGAAGATGATGTAGAAGAAGAAGTTGTAGAACACGTAAAAATAAAGAACGTTTATGAAGATAGTAAAAGAATAAAATGACTAGAAGGGGGAGAAATAAGGGGAAGAATAGAGAGAAACACTGATTCACAGAAGAATAGGATAGCATAATAAAAAATATGAAATATCTTGAAACCTAGGAGGAATTAGAAGATGATGCAGAAGAAGACGTTGTAGAGGACTTAAAAACAAAGAACTTTTATGAAGACAGCGAGAGGAGAAGAGGGACTGAAGAGGGTGAACTCGGCGGCCTAAGAAGATGTGAGAGGGAGAGGGAGAGAAAAATTGCCAAAAGAAGAACTCTCCTTTCTCCTCCTTGTCATGGGCTATTTATAAGAAAAATTGGGTAGATGGAGGATGGAGATTGTATCAAAAGGAGATGGATGATTGGGATTTAGGTAGAATATGATACACGGGGAAGAGGAAAAGTAGGTGGGCACCCCTTTCTTGGACTTTGGGCACCCCCTTTCCCAAGGCTCATCATGTCTCTCCTTTAATTCAAACTTTGAATTCAATTTTTCCTCCAACCAAAATATGTGTTTCTTTTCCTCAATTTCAAACTTTTGAAATTTCTTTTCCCTCCAACCAAAATATGTGCTTTTTACTTGGTCAAAGTGGTGGTGACATTTTTGCCCCCGGCTTCTTTTGTAATTACCTTCGGTGTCTTGCACACACATAATTACACTTTAGTCCATAAAAATTACCACAATGTGCACATAAATCTCAAATGCTCATGGTTATTCAATGGAGAATTAATGCTCATGGCCTTCAACTTTAATTTATTATTAAATAATATCACCGAATTAATCAATTTGTGTGAAAGCTCCAATTTAAATGCGGAGTTGAGGTTAACTATGAAATATGCATAATTGCCTAATTATATGAACATAAAATGATGTACATGCGATGAATTATCATAAAAAATGGACACTTATCAGTGCTTAGGAGGGTCTATCTTCCCCGCCCACCTACCTCCAACCATGGGGGTCATACCACTAGCCAACCCCACCAACTCACCTGCAATCAAGTGGGCCACACCTCCAACCAACCCCGCCCCTTCACCCCTATCCAAGCCCTCCAAAGCAACCCCAATCAAGTGGTCCGCCCAGTCACCTCCCACCAAGTGGAAGCCCCGCTTCTAGCCGAGCCTAGGTCCACACCCGAGCCAAGAGACGAGGAGCGAGTCCACCACGAGGTCCCTACTCCAACCCGCACCTTTGATGAAATCAAGAAAATGTTTTCGGATTGGTTAGAAAGGACACGTGCCTCTTCACCACCCGTGAGTGCTCCTTTACCACCCTCTACTACTGAACCTTATTCGGAACCCTCTTGTTTGCAGCCACTAAAGCCCGAGCCACCCGTGTTTCTAATGGGTACACTTTTTATAGCCGAGCCACTTCTTAGTTGGCTCAAAGATGGCTTGGTCCCACTTTCTTACCCATCCATGGATCCCACCTTACCTCTAGTGCCCGTCAACTCCTACCACACGACATTCCGGTCTAGTCACCATGTTAATACATTGGGTGACCTTATTTTGGGTTTAGGTTGGCAATGGAAGTTGACGCACTTATTGCCCGAGGTTTCGACCAACCCACTAGTCGTAGCTTCACCCACCTAGCCATAGGGTCCTTTACCTCCGTGTGCACCGTAGATTGTGTCACCACGGAGATTCTTCTATTCCTCCCTATGTCGGTCGAATCGGACTTCATTCCCTTTTGCCCGAGGGAGGAATCTTATTTTTTTCACGTGACCACCATCCCATTCACCATGACAGATGAAGGTGACCACCCACACCTTCGAGAATTTCACAATTGGGACCATATCATATGGGAGTCCATCTCATGGGGTCATACCTTCTTTGACCCTTTTGACCACTTCACTAGTGAACCCCCCGAGCTATCATCTTCACTCCACTTCTCCCGCGGAGTTCACTATCACGCCTTTTCCACTCCGGCCAAGCAACCTCCACATAGCAATAGGTCCGAACCATCATTTGGGGGTAATGAAAACTTTTGTTTCCCCGTCCACCTAAACCACCCGACCCTCCTGGACTTCCCACCCCCAAGTCCAATGCCCATGATTGGGGCATCGTAGGATGTCTAGGAGTCCACCATGACGTTCACCTCCGGTTACGTCAAATGCATGCATGGCACACATTCGGGTGTCCTGGTCTTCCGTCACACATGTACGAGTCAGACTAACATTAGGTTTGTTTAGGGTCTTTGTCTTTGTGAGTCTTTGTTTCGTCCGGTTTGTTTGTCGAGTGCATTATGTGTCTGTGCATACATCCAGTCGAGTTGGTTTGTACGCTCACGTTGTTAGTCCCTTTCGAGTATGAGACTTATCAGACTTTGGGATCGGTTCTACGTCACATATCGGATCTAGTCACATAAGGGACAAGCGGTGATTCCTAGTGAGCCTTTGAGTCGCCTCCCTTCCTTTGAGAGTGACCCCACCCCGGAGTGTCCACCTCTTGGCTCATTCCCCAGCAGCGTGTGCATATCGAATCTATACGGGATGAGCAGGTGTCGATTACTTGGAGTGGAGCGTACTCCGCACTTCCAGGTTCGGTGACGCATCTGCCGGAGCTACTAGCCAAGTCGCACCCTTTACTCGACGAAGTCGAGTTCTTCCCACTCGGGGAGAATTGATGGGGACATCAAAGCAAGAGCACTGACATTTTTCATTTACAATTGTGTCCCTTTAGTTTACTTTTATATCCTTGGGAAAGTATGTTTATAATTGTAAGGCTTTATAAGCCAACATGCCATTCCCAAAAGATCTTTGGGTTTATTTGCAAAATGTCAGTAGGTCCCGCAAAGGGACCCCCACTCCTTTCCCATTAGCCCACCTAAGCCATAGGAGTCCATGTGGGGCTGGTCAACTATCCTAGGTGGCTTCTAGATGGTTGGACCATTCAAGGGGACAAATGGACCAAAATGTCCAAGATTTAAACCCCTTAAGTCAAGGGGGTGCCCCCCCATTAAAATGACATTTTGTATTTTATTTTTTTAGGCCAATTGACAACATGGGGGAAGAAAATGCTACCCCTCCCCTCTCTCCCACGAAATCCCAACCCCCTCCCCCTTCTTCCCCTTCTATATAAGCCCATGTATAGTGTTTTGTAAGAATTAATGAAATGAAAATTTGTGAGTTTTGGTTGGAGCTCCAAGGAGGGTGCACCCCTCTCCCCTCTCTCCCTCAGGTTCTTCTTCTTCCTCCAGCATTCTAGGGTGTGAGACCCTTTCTACCTCTCCCTCTCATCCTCTTAGTTCAATTTCTGCCACCGCCGCCGCGGCCATCGCACTGCC
This sequence comes from Amorphophallus konjac, assembly GCA_022559845.1. Taxonomy (NCBI): domain Eukaryota; kingdom Viridiplantae; phylum Streptophyta; class Magnoliopsida; order Alismatales; family Araceae; genus Amorphophallus; species Amorphophallus konjac. Next base: position 175,775,149 of record CM040127.1, on the reverse strand, counting down.
GTCGCCATCATCGCCGAAATTCTATCCAAGTCAAGATAGAACCTCAGCTCCAGAATTTTATCTTTTGTTCTTATTGCCTGATCGAGCCCAAACTTTGAGGGCTTGTTTTACCTGTCTCCCTTAACCTCCAGTTCAAATTTCGTGTCATTTGGACATCATTTAGTATTTTTCCCATATTTCTTGTTTCCCCCCTGTAATCTGTCATTCTGCAGATCCACGGGATAGTGTCACCTATTCGTATTTTTCCCACCCCCATCAAAATTTCCAAAAAATCCACAAAAATTCATCAGTGTTCCTCACATTCCCCCCTATCTCCCATCAGTTTGTTAATCCCTGAAAAAATCATTTACCTATCGGTCAAAGGTCAGTTTCAGGCAGATCCCCTTATGTCCTGAGTGTCAATAATTTGACCCACAGAAAAAAACACAGTCTTGCAGAGCCTCCCAATTCTTTTCGCTTCGTGGGATCGACCTACCAAATTTATATGTGGTAGATCTGGGAGTTCTCTTTCCAACGCCACCAGTCTCACCTCGATCTAATTTCAGATCTGAGAGAATTAATTCTTACAGCCGAGGCGTGCAGATCTGTTCCCTGTGCAGGTCTGAAATTGTAGTCCGGGAAAAATTCACAAACAAATATCAAAAATCAACTTCAGGAGCCGCCACTCCCAGGAGTCGACCAGGGACGTCCTGCCAACGTTCTAGCCAAACGGCACCTTCAGAAGATCTCAGGAAGGTGACGTTCCTTTGGAGGCCATGGCTTTCTGTCCAGCGAGTCAAGACCGAGTCGGCGTAGTATCGAGTCGGCGCAGGACCGAGTCGGACTAGCCGGCCGAGTTCGCTCCGATCGCACCTCCAGATTGTTGCTCGTTAACCCAGGATCGGTCCTCCCGGGCCCACTTGTAGCCCTTTACCTCCCTGCGTGGAGTGGGCAATAAAGTTCACTGTTGTAATTAAGTTTTAACCGTTGTTACCGGGAGTTACCGTAGCTGGCCGGGGTCGTCTTCCCCACGCCCGGAGCGTGGAGGTATCGTGTTCGCTCTCTTACTCAGCATTTGCTTTACTCGTATTTATTCGTATATGCCGCTGCATGTGATATGTTATTAGCCCGTTTTATCAATTGTATCACCGCTGCGAGAGAGTGAGTGTGATCCGTCCCGTGACTCAATCCGAGTTAACGTGGAAAAGCCGATACCCGAGACTCATTGTCGATTTCTCAACCGCGCACGGTCCCATGTCTTCCCTCGCTTAGGGGCGATCACGAGCTAGAGTCCCAGGTCGCGTGTCCGTCCCACATCAGCCGAAGGCGGTGCAACCCCGAGCGACAAGCCGTCATCAGGCAACAAGTGGGAGAAAAATTATGATCAGGGCTGCTCCGGCCTACCCAGTACCCAGATTGGGTAGCCAACATAGTCCTGGTGCCCAAGAGCAACGGGAAGTGGCGGATGTGCGTGGACTACACCGACCTCAACAAAGGCACGCCCAAAGACAGCTTCCCCATGCCACGGATCGACCAGCTGGTCGACGCCACGGCTGGGCACGAGATGTTGAGCTTCCTCGACGCCTATTCCGGTATCATCAGATCAGATGCACCAACCTGACCAAGACAAAACAGCGTTCATCACCGACCATGGCTTATACTACTACACCTGCATGCCGTTCGGGTTAAAAAATGTGGGAGCTACGTATCAACGCCTAGTCAACCATATGTTTGACTCGCAGATCGGCTGCAACATGGTGGTCTACATCGACGACATGCTCGTGAAAAGCCTCCGAGCAGCCGAGCACTTGTGCGACCTAACGAAAACCTTCGCCACGCTCAGAAGGTACAATATGAAACTCAACCCTACTAAGTGTGCGTTCGGGGTGCGGTCAGGCAAGTTCCTGGGTTTCCTCGTTACTCACCGAGGAATCGAAGCCAACCCCAATCAAATCAGAGCAGTATTGGAGATGGAGCGACCAAGACGGGTGAGGGACGTACAGTGCCTCACCGGGCACATCGCCGCTCTGGCCCGGTTCTTATCTCGAGCCGCCGAACGATGTCTACCCTTCTTCCGGTTGATCAAGCAAGCTAACCTGGCGCCAGAGAAGAAGGGATGGGTCGACTGGCACCAGGAGTGCAAACAGGCGTTCGAAAAACTAAAGCGCTACCTGAAGATGCCTCCTGTCCTCGCCAAGCCCAAAGGGGGGGAGCAGCTACTCTTGTATCTCTCTGTGACACCCAGCACCACGACTGTTGTGCTCACACAGGAGGAAGCATGAGTCATGAAGCCTGTCTACTATGTCAGTCGAGCACTGCTAGGATCGGAATTATGGTATTCGCGGACCGAGAAGTTTGCCCTTGCCCTGATCACAGCTGCTCGTAAACTACGGCCATACTTCCTGACCCCCCCGATCGTCGCCCTCACCGATCAGCCCCTCTGGCAAATCCTTCAGAATCCTGATGCGTCTGGGAGACTGGTCAAATGGGCCATCGAGTTGGGAGAATTTGACATCAAGTTCCGACCAAGGACAGCGATCAAGGCCCAGGCGCTCGCAGATTTCATCGCTGAGTGCACCCTACCCGCCGAAGACTCACCCGAGAAGCGCTAGGAGCCCACATGGGAACTATACATCGATGGATCATCCTGCGCCGTGGGCAGCGGCGCCGGGCTGGTCTTACTCTCACCGAAAGGAGTGGAGCTACAATACGCCCTGCGCTTCAACTTCCTGACCATGAACAATGTGGCGGAATACGAGGCACTCCTCTCCGGGTTGCACATGGGGAAACACCTGGGGGCGTCGAGCGTGCGAGTGTACAGCGACTCCATGCTCATCGCCAACCAAGTCAGGGGGGAGTTCGAGGCCAGGGACCCCTCCGTGATGAAATATTTAGAGAAGGCCAAGGCCGCGGCGGAGGAGTTCGCCCACTTTGAAGTGGTTCACATCCCACGTGAGGAGAACGTCCGAGCTGACGCCCTCTCCTGCCTAGCATCGGCCACTACAGTCTCCAGGTTGAGGTCAGTCCTGATAGAGGAGCTGTTGGCATCAAGCATTGAAGATCCAGCACTCCAGGTGAACGCCATCGACTATGAGCCATCCTGGATGGAGTCTCTACTTGATTTTTTCCTTTGATAGCAGCTCCCTAGCAATCACGCCGAAGCATGGCGCACGGGGGCAAGAGCGGCCCACTTCACCGTGGTAGATGGACGGCTGTATCGCCGGTCTCTCTCAGCCCCTCTACTCAAATGCCTCTTCCCCACGGAAGCCAACTAGGCCATCCAAGAAGTCCACAAAGGACTCTGCGGAAGTCATGTGGGAGGACGAGCAATCGCGAGGATGCTGATCCGACAAGGGTATTGGTGGCCCACTTTGCAGCAGGACTGTCTCAGCTATGTTCAAAGGTGCCCTTAATGTCAAAGTATTCCCACCTTCACCACCAGCCGGTGACGCAGCTCCACGCCTTGATGTAGCCTCGTCCATTCGCTCGATGGGGAATCGACATCCTAGGGCCTTTCCTTGAGGCACAGGGGAGGAAGAAGTTCCTCATCGTCACCATAGACTACTTCACCAAATGGATCGAAGTCGAGCCATTGGGAAAGATAACAAGCGAAGCAGCTTGGAAGTTCATGCTGCGGAACATCATTTGCCAGTTTGGGATCCCGAGGGTTCTCACAACTGACAACGGTAGGCAGTTCGCGAGTACCGCCTTTTAGGAAAAGTGCTCGGAGTTGGGGATCTGGAACCACTACACCTCAGTGGGACATCCCCAAGCCAACGGGTTAGTGTAAAATGCCAACCGAACTCTACTCCACGGCATAAAGACTCGCCTGGACCAAGCAGGCGATGCATGGATTGATTCAATCCTCAGCATCCTATGGGCTCACCGGACCACCGCCAGAGCCGCCACCGGGGAGACGCCTTTTCATCTGGCTTACGGAGCTGAGGCAGTAGTCCCAGTGGAGATATCTAACCCCTCGTTACGAGTGGGACACTTTGATGAGGCTAGGAACAACCAGGCAATGTGAGAGAACCTGGACTTGCTTGAAGAAGGAAGAACCAACGCCCAGGTAAAGCTTGTGGCATATCAGTAGAAGCTGGCGCAGTACTACAACACCCGGGTAAAGGAACGGCACTTCTTCCTCGGAGATCTGGTTCTATGGCGAGTAAGCGTGGCCGACCCACGAGGAGCCGCAGGGAAGCTCGCACCTAACTGGGAAGGCCCGTACCGGATAGCAGAAGCACTCGAAAAAGGAGCATACATGCTAGTGATGCTTGGGGGGAGAGAGCTACCCAGGACGTGGAACTCCGTCACCCTCAGGAAATACTTCCAGTGAAACGTCACCAGCCATACTCCACCAAGGTAAGTTGCCCACGAACAAAGAAAAAGGTAACCCAAGGGTTTCCTAGAGGCGAGCACCGCTCCCCTTGAAAACGAAGGTAGCCTAAGGGGTCCCTAGAGGCGAGCAACGCTCCCCTTGAAAACGAAGGTAGTCTAAGGGCTTCCCAGAGGCGAGCACTGCTCCCCTTGAAAACGAAGGTAGCCTAAGGGCCCCCTAAGGCGAGCACCACTCCCCTTGAAAACGAAGGTAGCCTAAGGGCTTCCCAGAGGTGAGCACCGCTCCCCTCAGAAATGAGAAGGTAACCTAAGGGCTCCCTAGAGGTGAGCACCGCTCCCCTTGAAAACGAAGGTAGCTTAAGGGCTTCCCAGAGGCGAGCACCACTCCCCTCGAAAATGAGAAGGTAACCTAAGGGTTCCATAAAGGCGAGCATGACTCCCCTTGAAAACGAAGGTAGCCTAAGGGTTCCCTAGAGGGGAGCACCGCTCCCCTTGAAAATGAAGGTAGCCTAAGGGCTTCCGAGAGGCGAGCACGGCTCACCTTGAAAACAAGAAGGTGACCTCAGGGTTCCCTAGAGGTGAGCACCGCTCCCCTTGAAAACAAAATGGTAACCTAAGGGTTCCTTCGGAGGACGTAAGCAATATAAATACGAGCACGGAGGATCACCCAGAAGAGCATGCAGACCCTTCAACGGCACGCTCGTAGGCCCCTCCAGCGGCACAGTTTTCCAGCCTTCCAGCGGCACAGCTTTCCAGCCTTCCAGAGGCACACTTCGATTTGTTCTTCACCCGGTGCAACCGGCAGAATGGATGTAACGCCATGCCCTATGGCCCTTGGCGCTCAGTGGGTACAACTCAGGGCTAGCTGAGGTGTCACTCCCTCGTGAAGGCACGCAAGCTACCCTCACACCAGGGACGGGGCCAAGGTCAACTCCCATTCAATGCCCGTCGAATCGTTCCCGCATTCGGAAGCTCCCGCCGTTGAAGGTATAAAAGCCCCCCTGCTCCACGACGAACAAACACACAGACGAACGAGGGACAGACAGGAGGAGACGCATGGACGGAAACTCTCCCCTGGTTGGCTCCCCGGAGAAGAGTGAAGAGAAGTGGAGAAGAGGAGAGGAAGGAGCTCGCTAGTTGTCTCTCTTGAGCACCCTATTGCTCCGACTACCGTCCGAGTGAAGAGAAGGAGAAGATAGAAGAGAGGAGAGACTACTGCCTTTCTCCCCCCGGGTCACCCACCGCTTCGCCGACCACCGCCCGAGTGCAGAGAGAAGAGAGAAAGGAAGAAGAAGAGAGGGTGTAGGATTTAGGAGGGGGAGGAGCATGTGCTACGTTCCCATTCCCCATTGTGTTTCATCCCCCCGTTGTATCTTTGCTTCCTCCAGTTGTTTCTTTTCTTGTTTCCCCCTTTTGCAGTGTATCTGCCTCTGGGCTTCTCTTCTGCAAGGAATAAAAGAATTTGCAAGTTTAATATTGAATGCATGTGCTTCCTGCGATCCGCGCTTGTGATCTTCTTGGGTTTTCTTTGGTTTCTTCATCATGCTATCCTTGGCAGGTCCATCCTCTTGTGGAAGCCACCTCGCCCCAGGGCCACCTCTGCTTGTTCCCCTCTTACACCCATGAGCCCTGGTTAGCGTCCTCCCTCCTTGGCTTGCCCACTATCCTCCCCTGGCGCCTTGGCTTGGGACCCATTCAACTTAATGGATGGCGTCCCTGAATTAATACTGCAGGGAAGACCCCTCTCATTCGGCTATCAAGGCGTCTCCTCCTCCAGGCCACTTCTCATCGGCACACCCAATTCACCCTTACCCAGTGTACTTGCACTTCTTCTCTGCCGGAACACTCCAACCCACCTAGCCCGGCACACTTTCCCCTGAGCATCACCCGGTACACCTCCCTTGAGCCTAACCCGGCACAGCCCGCTCGTGCCTCACCCGGCACACCCCACATATAACCCTATCTGGCACACTCCCCAGGCGCCTCCCCGGTACACCAGCTCGGCCTCCGTTCGGCACGGCCCAAATACCCCTCTTCCCCGGTGCACTCTTTCTTCCCCTAGCCTGGTACACTGCCTGGCCATCCCTGCCCGGCACACTTCTTGATTTGGCCAGCCCGGCACACCCTTGTGCTAGCCAACCCGACACACCATCTTTAACCTTCCCGACTGGCACACCAGTCACCCCTTCTCACCCAGTGCACCCCCCAGCTAGTCTTAGAAGTGTCTCCCATTCGTTGGTTCTCCCGGGTTTTTTGAAGTTTTATCAAAGGTGCTGCTGCCGCTGGTACACACCTCAGATTGTCGGGTTTTGCCACTCCATGTGGGCGTGTTCCCCTTTACTCCCCTTACCACTCGGGTCAAGGGGAGATGCTGCCGAATTTTTGTTAGAAAATAATAATATGTTAAGAGACAAAAAGAAGCAACAAACAAATGGAATGAATAATGATAGGGTGCTTCAGCTAGGCTAAAAGAATTGTGGACAACATGAAGAGGGCCAGACCGGACATTAATCATGAGAACTTGAGCACTGGTTATGCAGATAAGAAGAGGGAGAGAAAAGGGGTAAAAGAAGAGAAGAAAGGGCTCACGTGCACTGCATGAAACTAAAGAAGGAAAGAGATGAAAAGACTTAAGAAGAAAAGAAGAAGAAACCCCTTTGCAAACCTTGCCTGGCGCATCTTGTTCAGCCCTAGCCCGGTACACCCTCAGCTCTATCCCCACAGGCACAACACCAAACCTGCCCAACCCGGCACGCCCTTGGCCGACCCTGCCCGGCACACCCTAGCGGCGACCTGTCCGGCACATCGCCTCACATACAACACTATCCGGCACACACCCCAGGAGCCTCCCCGACACACCAGCCCAAGCTCCACCCGGCACAGCCTCTCATCCCTTTTGCCGGCACACCCCCAAGTGTGCACTGACCTCTCCTTTGCCCGGGTTAACCTGCACAGATCTCACTCCCGATTTGCACTGACCTTGCTCTTGTGTGGTCTGACCCTGCACAGACCCAGCCCTCACATGCACGGACTACGAACCTCCCTTGCACAGACTCAAGTCCCAATTGTACAGACCCTGAACCCCGGCCGCACAGGCTCGACCTCCAGTCGCATAGACCTTATCCCCCACCTACACAGACTTTATCCCTTTACAAGTACCGCTCTGCACCGACCTTGCCCCTTGCTGCACAGACCTAGCCTCCACCTTGTACAGACTTCATTTCTCACCTGCACCAGCCCAGCCCCTAGCTACACAGACTTCATTCCTCCCTTGTATAGACCCAGCCCCAACTGCACATACCCTGAACCTCCCTTGCACAGACTTGATTTCCAACCGCACAGACCTAGCACCCAGCTACACCGACCTAATTCCCTTTGCACGGACCTTGTCTAAACTTTGCACCGACCTCGCACACATCTGCACCGACTCTATCCAAACTTGCACGGACCTCTTCCTGACCTTCCGGTGGCCCATTCCTCCACATACACCCCAAGTGCAAATAATGGAAATACGATAATAATAATGATTAAAACAAATCCACAAAAATTACATATAAAAGATATAATAAATGAAATAAATAGATATATGTAAATGTGTAATAAACAAATAAAAAAAGAGGAGAAATGTGTGTGATAAATCGATAAAAAAATAATAAACCCAACCAAAAAATGTATAATAAGAGAAATAGGCAACAAAAAATAAATAAAATTTAGACAATAACAAAAAGGTCGAAATCGGCTCCGCAGCCTCGTTTCTCCTTGAGACCCGGTGTAAAGGGAATATCAATGCCGCCCTCTCCAAGCCGGGTTCAGACCTCGGGGATCACCCCAATATGGCAGTGAGCCGGCATTACCCTGGGCCGATAGTTCGTCAAACCGGGCTCATTCCCGTTAGGATTAGTTCCCGCTCTTTCATTGAGATTGCCGTAAACTCGGCATACATTTGTACAGGTTTATTTCCGTTTACGTCGTACCTTCGATATGGACCTTTGTCCGAACATAAAATGGTCCATGCATGACCGACAGAATCCGAATGGCACGAGGCGGCTCTCGTCTTCCCCGAACCCTACGCATGGGAATATCGATAAGACCTTCGTGAGTCACGCTTGGACCTCAGGTTCATCCCAACCATGGTCATTGCCTTACCCACATCCTGGGCCTATAGCTAGCTATCTCTGCATACGTCTTTGTTTCGAAATCCAATCCCGGGACACTTTCCCGCTGCCCTTCGGCACCGAAAATATTAACGATGCCCACGCAGGCCTCGTTTGGACCATGGGAGGCGCCCCCGGAATGGTCCTGATTCAATCTCACGCTGGGCCAATAAACTCGCTGATTTCCTACCATTCTAACCAGGATTCAACCTAATGTTTCCTGTCCCTCTGAACAATAAATTTGCCATACCCCGGCATACATATGCTCCGGTTTTCCCGTGATGATTACGATATTCTCGAGTCGGACACTCATCCGAACATTAACTGGTCCCCTGAGTGACCGACATGTTTCGAGTGCTTGCTTCCCTAGACATCGGGCTTTCCGACTGATCCGAGACCGCTATCGGCTTGTTTCTCTCGATATAATTTCCTGGCCATGAGGCGTTGATTCCCGACGATTAATCAAGGGTGTTCCCCTCTCCGAGGGGATGTAAATGACGCCGTGACCTTTATGGCGTGGCGGGTTTCGATCCCGACATGAACCACACAATCATCTGATTAGTCAGATCGAGCGCACAATAAATCGTCACTTTGTGACTGGCACGCCCACACACTTAATAAACCCGATAAACAAATAAACCCATCGAATAAACCGACTTAAAGAACAATGAATGAGCGTGTCGAAAAGTGCATCCACAATAACCTGCGGCCTCCCATCCGGCGGAAAACCTCCCCTCCGACGATAACAATCAAGCCGACGAGCTACCTCCACTATCCGCGGAGGTGCGACCCCCTAACGGGAGTTATGACGCGCTCCAAACCCTCAACGCAAAACTAGATATCCTCGTAGAATTAATGAGGACCCAGGCAGCCAGGGAGGAGAAGTCACGACTCCCGTGGGAGACCCCCCCCCCCCCGTGGAGAAGCTTCCCAACAAACGGTCGGAGGTCGCTTCACCCTCCGGGGACGACGACTTATACACAACAGGTCAGGGGGACCTTCGCACGCCCCCCCTCTAGAACAAGAAGCCTCCTCCACCCCGAGGAGAGAAGGAACCAGGACGCATCGGAAGCACCCGGAGACTGATCCCCCCATGGGACGACGTGGTAGCCAGCACGGATGCCCCCACAGCCCCTCGGTTCAGCGGCAACCGAAGTTATCCCTCTAGTTACGGGACTTCGAGCGATGATTTACGGAATAAGAGCACGCCCTCCACGCCCTGCAAAAAATGTCCACCAAGGAAGATGAGAGGAAATCCCCATTCTCCGACCATATCTTGAAGGCCGAGATCTCCCCCAGAATCCTACTGCCAACCTTCAAGTCGTATGACGGCCAGGGAGACCCGGCCGACCACTACGACATCTTTCACGCCCTGATGACCTTGCACGGGGCCTCCGACGCTGTCTAATGTCGAGCGTTCGTGACAACCTTGGTCCAAGGCGCTCAGGCCTGGTTCCGAGCACTCACCCCCGGTAGCATTCACGACTTCAGACAATTCGGGCGAGTATTCAAGGAAATCTTCACCGGTAGCGGCCCTCCAAGGTCAGTAGTGGGGCTACTGGCACTAAAACAGGCAGGGGGAGAAACTCCGGGCCTACATTAACCGATTGAAATTGGAAGCCCTACGTATCCCCCGCCTAGATGTCACCTCAAACATCACCGCGCTAACCGGAGGCACCCGCGATGAGAACCTTCCACGAGAACTATTCCTCCATCCCCCCACCTCCCTCACCGATCTGGTAATCCTATCCCTGTGCCACGCCGAGTACGAGGAAGTCCTCAGCTCTTGCTGCGGCCCAACGGGCTCAGGTTGGGAGGGGGATAAGAAGCGACCATCCGAGCAAGGCTCGAGCCATAGAAAACGGCGGAATCAAGACGGAGACCGAAGGGAGCCCCCTCGGAAATATGAGCAGTACACTCCTCTATCCGCTCCCGTCTATGAGATATACGAATACATCAAAGGCTCGGGCATTCTCCGCCAACCCGAGCCTATGAAGGCCAAGCGTCGCAACATACGCAAACATTGCTAGTTCCACAACTACCACGGGCACCATACCGAAGATTGTCACCAACTCAAGGACGAGATCGAGCGTCTCGTCTACCAAGGAGACTTATCTCGGTAAGTGTCCGAGCGCCAGAAGGAAGACCATGGCATTCCAGAGGAGATTGACAATCAACCTCGCGGGGTCCACATCAATGTCATTTTTGGCAGTGCAGCATCAGGAGGAGATAGTAGCCGAGGAAGGAAGCGTCACGCTGAACAGGCAAGCAGGGCCTCCGAGCCCTCCAAAGCCCTGGTATTCTCTGACCAAGACATGGAAGGGTCATCTACCCCGCACAACGACGCTCTCGTAGTGTCGGTTACTATAAACCATTGTAACGTAGAGAGAATATTGGTCGACAATGGTACCGCCCATGATATACTTTCGTACGAATGCTTCCTTAAGATAGACGAAAACCCATCCAAGCTCCGCCCGATTCGAACCCCCCTTTGTGGGTTCAACGGCCAGGTAACCTATCCCGAGGGAACCCTAAGCATGCCGGTCACCATTGGCACCCCTCCCAAAACCGTTACTATTATGGTTGACTTCATCGTGATCAAGGGGATGTCGGCCTATAATGCCATCTTCAGACGAGGTATCCTCAGCCGGACAAAGGCAGTGCCCTCCACCTATCACCAAAAAATGAAGTTTCCCACTAAATACGGTATCGGGGAAGTCCGAGGTAACCAGGCAATAGCTCGGAGGTGCTACATAATATCGGTCGAGCCATAAGGCCAGAGGGAAAAATAAAAAGGGTGAGGGAGTCGAGGATGAACCAACAACATCCGAGCCTGGTAGTGAATTGTTGACGATCTTCCTCAAAGATGACCCAGCCCTAGGAGTAAAAATTGGAGCTGATTTATCACCTGATGTATAAAAGCAATACAAAGATTTTCATTCAGAGTATATTCAAGTCTTAGCATGGTCTGATGAGCATCTTCCCGGGATCCCTGGGGAGATGGTGGTACACAAGCTCAACCTTGACCCATCGGTGAAACCCATCCAGCAACGCAGAAGCAAGCATGCCCCTAGAGAAGCAGATGATCATCAAGGAGCAAATCCTCAAGGGGAAGAAAACCGGCCTATTCCAATCGGTCCTTTACCCGACATGGCTCGCTAATGTCGTCTTAGCACCAACAGCTTCGAGCAAATGGCGAATGTGCGTGGACTTCACCGACCTCAACAAAGCCACTCCGAAAGACTGTTACCCGCTGCCGAGCATCAACCAGCTATTGGACTCGACCTCCGGTAATGAGTTTCTCAGCTTCTTGGATGCCTACTCCGGCTACCATCAAATCCAAATGGATCATGAAGACATCGAGAAGACAGCCTTCATCACCGACTTCGGCGTATACTGCTACACCCGAATGCCTTTCAGGTTGAAGAACATCGGGGCAACATATCAAAGGTTGATCAACCACATTTTTGAAGGATAAATCAATCGGAACATCCAAGCCTACATCGACGACATGCTCGTCAAGACACCCAAGGTCGAAAACCACTTCACCGACCTAGCAGAAACCTTCGACACTCTCCTGAGGTACAACATGAAGCTCAACTTGGCTAAATGTGCCTTCGGAGTTTGATCCGAAAAGTTCATGGGTTTTCTAGTCACTCAGTGTGGGATCAAGGCCAACCCCGACAAAGTCCCTGCCATCCTGAACATGCAGCCACCCGCTTCCATCAAGGACGTCCAACACCTAACTGGACGAATTACTGCGCTCAACCGTTTCCTATCCCGAGCGGTCGAACGATGCCTGCCTTTCTTCAAATTGTTGAGAGAGCCCAAATTGGCATTCGCTACGTTCACTTGGGACGAGGAATGTCAGAGAGCTTTTGCAGAGCTAAAGGAGTTTTTGGCCTCGCCCCTGGTGTTATCAAAGCTGGTCTCGAGCAAAATGCTACACCTTTATCTCTCATCGACTCCTTCCACGGTGAGCTCGGTCCTAGTTCGAGATGACACAGGAGTGCAGAGACCATTATATTACACCAACAAGGTGCTCAGCGAGGCCGAACGACGATACCCCGCAATTGAGAAACTTGTACTAGCGTTGGTAACCTCGGCCAAGCGCCTCCGGCCCAACTTTCAAGGGCACCCCATCGTCGTGCTGACCAATCAGCCCCTGAAGAAGATCTTTGCTCACCCTAAAGCTTCGGGTTGCCTCGTCAAGGGGGTCATAATGCTCAGGGCCTACGATATCTCCCATCGCTCCCGCTCGACCATTAAGGGGCACGCACTCATGGATTTCATCGCAGAGAGTACTGTCCCGACCGAGGAAGTCCGTCCACCAACGCCCGGGCCCACCTGAGATATTTTCATCGACGAATCCTCCAACTCCGTCGACAGCGGCACCGGTGTTCTTCTCCGATCCCCAGAAGGAGCAGAACTACAATACGCCTTGAAGTTCAACTTCTCGGCATCCAACAACGTCTCCGAGTATGAGGCTCTCATCTCGGGAGCCAGGATGGCATGACGATTGGGGGCCGAACGTGTCAGAATCCACACTGACTCCCAATTGGTCACCAGCTAGGTCAATGGTCACTACGAGGCTCGGGAAACACTGATGATCAAATACCTCCAACTGGTAAGAGGAATAGCCCCACTATTCGAGAGTTTTCAGGTCATCTGGATCACTCAGGAGGAAAACTCTCGAGCGGACGCCCTCTCTCGATTGGCCTCCTCTATTTCCCCAGAAGGTACCCAATCGGTTTCCCTCGAAGAGCTAGAATGACCGAGCATAGAAGCGGAGCTCATGACCGTTGACCAGGTATTATTAAGCGACTGGCAGACACCCTATATATCCTGGCTCCGGGATTCCCGAGAGCCCTCTAACCCTTGGGACGCTCAAAGACTGAAGTATCACGCCCGGCGTATCATCATCTTACATGACACTCTGTACCGAATGTCTTTTTTCGGTCCCCTCCTAAAGTGCCTCGGTAACAAAGAAGTCGGCCGTGCAATTCAAGATGTCCACGAAGGCGTCTGCGGCGCACATCAAGGAGGAAGGGTGCTCGCCAGGATCTTGTTGCAACAAGGTTACTGGTAGCCCACTCTCCAACGTGACTACTTGGCCTACGTACAAAGGTGCGACCGATGCCAATGTTTCGATCATCTGGTCCATCAACTTATCTCAGAGCTCATCACCCTTGCCGAGCCATACCCTTTTGCTCGGTGGGGGATCGACATCTTGGGGCCGTTTCCCACGGCCCAAGCCCAGAAGAAGTTCATCGTCGCCGCCATCGATTATTTTATGAAATGGATTGAAGCTGAAGCCACTGCTAGGATCACCAAGTCGGTCGTATGGAGCTTCGTGTGGAAATCGATCATCTATCGTTTTGGTATCCCCCGAGTGATTGTGAGCGATAATGGTCAGCAATTTGATTCTCATTACTTCAGGAACAAATGTGCCAACCTTCACATTCGCAACCACTTCACTTCGGTAGCCCACCCTCAGGCTAACGAACTGGTCGAAAATGCCAACAAAACTATATTAAAAGGCATTAAAGCCAGGCTCGGTAAGGCCAAGGGTAACTGGGTTGAGGAATTGCCAAGCGTACTATGGTCGCACTAAACTACTCCAAGAACCGCCACCGTTGAGACTCCTTTCCAATTGGTGTACGAAACAGACGTTGTGATTCCTTTGGAAGTCAGCAGCCCATCTCCCGAGTCATCAACTTCTCGGCCGAGGCGAATGAGCAAAAACTGCTAGAAAACCTCGATATGGCAAGCGAAATTAGAGAGATCGCGAGCATCCGAGCCATGGAATATCAGCGGCGCCTTACTTGATATTACAACGCCAAAGTTTAAGATTGACATTTCTAACCAGGGGACTTCGTCCTAAGAAAAGCCGAAGCCTCTCGACCACTGGAGGCGGTGGGGAAGTTGGCCCCTAATTGGGAAGGCCCCTACCGAGTGATTGAGACGCTCGAGAAGGGGGCATATTGATTGTCCACTTTGGAAGGAACGCCTATCCCCCGGACATGGAATGCAAGAACAGTACAAAAGTTCTATTTTTTAGATTTTCACAGACATGTAAGCAACAAATGGCGATAATTTTCCTTTCATTAATATTTTCCTCATACATCAGATAGGCTACAGCCAGTACAGTGTGTATCAAAAACAAAAATGCGACATCCACTGGTGCTACAACACGAGCTGATTACTCAGTGCGGACGTGGCTAGTACCCCCAGGCCGAGCCACTGACTCTACCCAGCGTAGAAACCGGCTTGGATAACGCGGCAGTTGACCTTGTTCACCAGGAAAACTCAGAAAAAAAAGGGGGTATCAGAGGAAAAAAGAGGAAGGAAAACAACTGAAGGCCTCCTCTGCCAACTCTTTGGAAGGAGGACGGAAGCCGAACAGAAGGCAACCACCTCCAAGTGGTGTGAGCAAGGATGAAGGCATCCTCCAAAGAGTGAAAGAAGAGGGAAGAAGTTGGTGGAGGAGCATAAGAGGGAGAAAGAAAGGGGGGCGGCGGGGATGGAAGAGGAGGGAGAAGTGGGCAAAGGTGAGGAGGGAGCAAGGCAAGGTCGTCGTGCCGGACGCCTTGCTTCCTCTAACCTCCCTCCGCTTCTACCTTCCTCCTAAGATGGTGGCGGCGGTCCGGAGGTCGGGAATAGGCGCGTTGCTACGCGATGTCCCTTCTTGCACGCCGCCAGTCCATCACTGTCCCTTCTTCTACGCCGGAGTAACATGAACACCCTTGGCAGCCGTCAGGATCTCCGTCTTCCAAATCACCTTTCATGTTTCGCTGATAACTGCCCAGCACAGAGACAGGCTCTTCGCAAGAAGGGATAAAGAGGAAAAATTGCAAGAAAAGCCTTAAGCGATGAAGAGAAGTGGAGGTGCCCTCCGGGACCTTTCTTATAGGCCGGCAGGGGGAACGCTTGCCTTAAGTGATCCTCCCCTCGAAAGAACACAAAAGGTGACAACCCTTCTCCAAGGGACAGTTGCTTCATCCCTCCCTCCAATGACCTCTCCCTGGCAACGCGCGAAATGGCAAGTCATTCAAGGCATGGAAAGTCGGAAAGGCGCCAGTACTGCGACAGTAGCCGCATGCAAAATATCCGCAAATAAAAACCACATCTTTTTAGAAACTACAGATACGATGGTCACATCGTGCCAAAGGCGGTAAGAAATAGTCAACTCTGTACTAAATGCTACTGCCATTACACATTGAAAGGGCCAACCTTACACAGCAACAAAAGAGAGAGAGAGAGAGAGAAAAGCGCTGGCACGTCGAACTCATTTTCCTCCTAGTCTATGGAAATAGGGGGACTCCGAGAGGCCCGCGGCCTTTCTTGAGGTTCGACAGTTGGAGGATCCTCAGTGCCAAGGGATCCACCCCCGGTACCCTCGGTGACGGCTGGTCCAGACACTGACCCCACTCGTGTGGGAACTACCTTGACCACGTGCCCTCTAGAGGTGACCGGAGTTGACGATCCCTCTGCCGAGCTGCAGGCATCCCCACTACCTCCTTCGCTCGACGTCGAAGAGGGAGAATCTGTGGTATCCACGCCCGAGTCGTAGCATTACACGGAAGGAAAAAAAAGCTCGTCGCACACCTACTACTGGGCCTCAACGATCGCTCGATGGTAACCTTGGGCGAATCCCATCCGCAGCCCCCGACGGTAGCTAGGCTCATAATATGAGAAGGTGGCATTCTAGAGAGCTGCGTGATAGCCCTCTGAACTTCTGTATCGTTCGATCGCCTCTGCCTCAGCTCGCTCAGCTTCTTTCCCGAGCTCGGCTACTCTCTGCGCAACCTCAATCAACTTCCTCTCGGTCTCGGATAGCTTCGACTCGGCCTCAGCCTGCGTAACCTCGTCTTCCTCCCGCACTCGCTCGGCCCCTCAGACTTGGTTGTTGAGCTCCTCCCGCTCGGCCTTCCACTGCTCAGAGCGCTCGACCTGAGTGATGCGGGATGGACGCGGGGACCGACTCTAAGTGATGTGGACCAGGGACTCTAAATGTGGATGCGACCAGCAACACACAAATTGGAGAGACTTCGGCCCAACACTAGGAGTTCCTATGGGCTATACGTCGCTAACAGAAACACAAGCTCACTCATCGTCCCAAGCGAGGGAAACGCGGATCGTGCGCGGTTGAAGAACCGGCAGAGTTAAGGGTAGTCCGACTCAACTTCCGTGCTCGGATCGAGCCACGGGACGGGTCACCCTCACACTCACAGCGGTGACATGGAATCACGGGCTAGTTCCTATCGCACTTGGAAGCGACCTAAGATCATATACTAAACTAGCAAATGAATGCCAAGAAGTTACGATCGTTACCTCCACGCTCCCGGCGTGGGGAAGACAACCCCGGCCGATCACAGACTCCCGGTTAAACACTTTTACAGTAGTACAATAATTTTGACCCACTCCACGCAGGGAGGTAACAGGTCACACGTGGGGCCCGGGAGTCACGACAATTGGGTTGACGGGCAGCATCTTGATGTCGTCCGTCGGTGCCAAAACCCGCGTTTTCGTGCAATTTGGATTGCACGATGTTTGGGTTCGTGGGGCCCACGAACCGCTCTGTGCTCCGGGTCTGTTGGGGTGGGTCCCGCTGTGATGGAGACCCCTTGAGGCGCGCCTCCCTGGAAGGTGATCGGGCGGGAACGCCGGTCGGAGGCCGATCGGCTCCGATCTCCAAGCTTTGGACTTGCTGCCCACAGACTTGTGCTTCTATTTTACAGCGCGCGATCCGGCAAGATCGGCTGCTGCAATCAATCCTGATGTGGGATCGAGTCACACAAGGTATCGTTGGAAAGCTCTTTCGAAGTACTCCAACCTAGGGCCAGAGAAACAAACTGGATCTGCACGGATCTGGCCTTAATCTATTTTCGAAGTTGCTGTTGGATAGTTCCCAAAATCTCAGGGTAGCAGGGAAGTTTCTTGAGAACTGCCTTTGACCGTGGGGTAGACCTCAGATTCAGACCTCGAGCTATTCATGAAGATAGTAGAGGGGAGAGAGAGGAAAACGGAAATAATTTTTATGAAGGGATTGGTGGAGGTTTCGATTTGTTAGGGATTTGATACTGACTGGGGGTCGGATCTGGACACTGGCAGATAGAACTGTGGGGGATCTGAAGATGATTTTTTAGAAAATATGTGAAGGGGTTTATAAATTCCATTAAAATTCGTGGGTACAGAGGATGGTAGGTAGAACATCCATTAATTTTGGGGGTTCGAGAAAAAAACAAAAGGTGGTCCGGAGATGGGAAATTCAGGGTTGCTGCCACTGTAGACAGAAACCTGGCAGAACTGGAAGGAAAATATGGATGAAAATGTTAAAATGGAAATCAGAGGCTAGAGGCCAAACCAATTATTTTAGAACATGGAGGGAGCCTATGGAACACTCCCTGAAAACCTGAGCTCAAGAAGATCTCGGAGCTAGGAGATAAAATTCATGGAAGAGCATGCTATCCTGAGTGGACAGAACTCCGACGTCAACCGTGGTGGTGCGATGACGGCACGATGGCGGCGGCGGCGATCACCTGAACTGATAGATGAGGCTTACCACCTTAGAAGGCAACCTTCCAAGCTGCAAGAAGAAGAGAGGAGAGAGAGTAGGGGGCGGCCCTTGTTGCTCCAACAAAAAAATTGATTTTTATGTTCATTCATTCTAATCAATTGGAAATACAAGAGTTTTATATGAAATACAAAAAGACCTCAACTATCCCTAGATCTAGGTTTGGGGAGGGATAATAGGGAAAGTCCACATTTAATTATCCCATGTGTTGTGGACCAAAATACAAGAATTACAAAAATATAATGAATTTGTTCCAAAAGGAGGGGGGCGCCCCCCTGACCAAGAGCCTCCCTCTTGGACTTTGAATGCCCTTTGTCCCCCACTTGGCCCACCCTTCTAGAAGCCCACCATTGGAAGGTTGACTGACCCCACATGGGCCCTAGGGATGAGGTGGATCAATGGGTGGAGGGCTGGGGGGCCCGCGGGACCCAGGTGGTCCATATTACAAATAAACCCCTCTTACAATCCAAATTACAAACCGAATAAAACTAAATAAACATACATGACACACAAATAAAGTCCAAATAAACGTAATAAATGTCAAGACTCAAGGGGGAGTCTCCAGACTGTCTCCGAGCCAGATGGACGCCGAAGTGGCTCGGGTGGTGCTCCTCGTACGGTACCGGTGGCTCGGCGTATCGTGCTTCTCAATCGCTCGGGTGTCCGCACCAATTCTCCCCGGGTGAGAGAAACTCGACCCTGTCGAGTAAGGGTCTGCATCACTGTAGTACCGCTCTAGTAGGTCCGGATCAATCCGCTGCAACTCTTCATGGGTGATCCATGTATCCTCGGTGGTGGGCCGCCCTCTCCATCACACTAGGTAGCGCGGGTAGGATCCACTCCTGGTAACTGTCACCTGCTCATCCAGTATATGATATATATGCCCTCGCTGTTGTGGAAAAGGGGCGGGAGGTGGACACTCAGGTGTGGGATCACTCTCAATGGGAGGGGATGGCTCGAAAGGCTCACTAGGGATCACCGCTGGGTCCCTATATGCAACTAGATCCGATACATTGAAAGTAGAGCTTATACCATATTCCTCGGGCAAATCCATAACATATGCATTGGATCCAACGCGTTTCAACACTCTAAATGGACCGGCTCCGCGAGCTTGCAATTTCTTTAGGCTTCCAGAGGGAAACCGTTCAGGTCTTACCCTGATCATGACATATTCACCCTCCTAGAACGCTCGGTGGTGTCGGTGGGCATCCGCTAGCTCTTTGTACCGTGCATTACTGGCCTCAATGTGACGACGGATGTCGTCATGCAAACTCCTAACATGCCTAGCAAACGACTCGGCAGACTCTGACACTCGTGCTTGGATGGGCATGGGAAAAAGATCCACTGGCTTCCTAAGCCTACGACCTGTGACAATCTCGAATGGACTCATGCTGGTAGACCTATCAACTGAATCGTTATATGCAAATTCAACCCGTGGTAGTATGAGTCCCAATCCCCTACACGGTCCCTGACAAGACACCTCAAAAGGTCACCCAGACCTTTATTGACCAACTCAGTCTGACCATCTATCTGGGGATGATATGCAGTGGAAAACTTGAGGTTCGTACCCAACATATGCCACAGTGTCTTCCAAAAATAACTGGTGAATCTAACATCACGGTCAGACACTATGGTACGAGGCAACCCGAACTTGCACACCACATGAGTAAGGAATAGGCGGGCTACCCTCGAAGCATCCGAAGTCTTCAAGCAGGGAATAAAAAGGGCCATCTTCGAGAATTGGTCAACAACCACATAGACCGAATCATGCTTCCTAGAGGTACGTGGCAATCCCAAGATAAAATCCATGCTAATATCCGGCCACGGGGCATCAGGCACGGGAAGAGGTGTATAAAGGCCCGAGCTTTGCTTCTTCATTTTGGCCGTAGCACATGTACGGCACTGAGCCACAATATGAGCAACATCACGCTTCAAGCTCGGCCAATAAAATCTATGCTCAACAGCCTCAATAGTCTTGTTCCGACCAAAGTGGCCGGTTAGACCTCCCGCATATAGCTCCCAGACTAAGAAGTCTCGAACCGAAGTTCGGGGAACACAAAGCTTGCCTCCTCGAAAGAGGTAACCCTCCTGAAGCACTTAATCATCAAGGTCTCTTGAGGGTCCGACCTGCAGAGTGGTATAAATCTGACCGAAGTCAGGACAGTCAACATAGGCCTCTCTCATCTTCTCTAACCCTACGACCTCGGCACTCATGGTGTTAAGCAAACACGCTCGCCGACTCAAGGCATCGGCCACCTTATTCTCCACTCCAGCCTTATGTTTTAGCACAAATGTGAACTGCTGGAGATACTCAACCCAACGGCTGTGACGCGCATTAAGCTTCTTTTGGGAATGGAGGTACCTCAAAGCCTCATGATCGGAGTATAAGACAAACTCCTGATGTAATAGATAGTGCCTCCAATGTCGAAGAGCCTGAACAACTGCGTAGAATTCTTTATCATAAGTGGAGTATCGCAGTTTCATGTCATCCAGCTTTTCACTGAAATATGCGACCGGGTGGGTCTCCTGACTCAAGACTCCTCCAATCCCGACACCCGACGCATCACAAGAGACCTCAAACACCTTCAAAAAATCTGACAATCGAAGGATAGGTGTCTGGGTCATGAGCTCCTTGATGTCCTTGAAGGCAGCAGCTGCGGCCTTCGTCCACACAAATGTGCCCTTCCGGATACAATCCGTGATCGGGGCGGTGACAGAGCTAAATCCACGGATGAAACGACGATAGAACGTCGCAAGGCCATGGAAGCTGTGGACATCATGGACCGTACGGGGTTCCGGCCACTCAACAATGGCCCGGACCTTCTCCGGATCGACAGAGACCCCAGTACTAGACATAATGAAACCCAAGAAGGTAAGCTGAGGTGTCATGAAGGCACACTTCTGTGGGTTCGCAAACAACTGCTCTCGCCTAAGAAGTAGATAGACCTGCCGAAGGTGGTCTAAGTGGTCCCCCGTGGTGCGACTATAGATAAGAATATCATCAAAGTACACTACCACAAAGACTCCAATGAATGGTCGAAGGACCTGAGTCATGAGTCACATGAAGGTGCTAGGGGCGTTGGTCAACCCAAAGGGCATAACCAACCACTCATATAGACCATCCTTGGTCATGAATGCGGTCTTCCACTCATCACCTGGCCTAATCCTCACCTGGTGGTAGCCACTCTTAAGATCAATCTTCGAGAAGATAGTGGTACCAGCCATCATGTCTAGCATGTCATCCAGGCGGGGAATAGGGAACCTATACTTCACGGTGATTTTGTTGATGGCACGGCTATCAATGCGCATTCTCCACGTGCCATCCTTCTTCGGGGTGAGTAAGGCGGGAACAACACATGGACCCATGCTGTCCCGAACAGTCCCTCTCTGCATCAACCTGCCGTTTTAGCTCGGCATGTTCCCTGGGACTCATGCGATAATGAGGAAGATTGGGCAATAAGGAGCCCGGAATCAGGTCGATAGCATGCTGGATTTCCCGCATGGGTGGGAGTCCCTCGAGAAGCTCCTCGGGAAAGATATCAGCGAACTCCTGTAGAATAGGAATGACATCGGGTGGGAGTTCACCCTCGGACTTCGGCTCCACCTCTCGGACCGTAATGGTAAATACTGGGCAGCCTCGACTAGCCTCCCGCTCCATTTCCCGGGAGATAATCAACATCAACCTCCTAGTCGAGGGCTCGCCTAGGCCAGATGTAACGGTCATAGCCCGAGCTGGGGATGGGGTACTGGGCCCGGGAATGGAAGGCTCTGGAGTACTAGTACCAGTAGGACCCCTAACTGAAGGCTTCTTGGGCTGATGGGGGTGGAGAGTAATCCGTTGGCCAGCATGGTCGAAGGTACAGGTGTTCGACCGGCCATGGAGTGTCGCATCCCGATCAAATAACTATGGCCTACCAAGAATAATGCTGCCCACCTCCATGGGGAGGACATCACACCAGATATCGTCACGGTAGGCACGGAACTGCAGTGGGACCAGACACTGCAGCCTGATCAGAATGGAGGTGGAATCCACCCATGATACTCGATAGGGGCAAGGATGATCCACGGGTGTAAGACCAAGACTGGAGACAGTGCCCGTGGATATTGCATTGATGCAACTCCCACTATCGATGATCACTTTACAAACTTGCTTACCTAGCCGATAGAATGTATAAAAGATAGTGGTCTATCGCCAGTCATCACTGGCCTGTGGCTGGGTGAGAATACACCTGACGACCCCCAAGTGGGTATCGCCCGGATGCTGGGCATCCTGGCCATTACCTTCGGCCTCATAGTACTCGTCAGCTAGCTCCGGATCTGCTTCATAGCTGACTAACTCGAGGTCCGTAGGGGTGGTATCCTCGGCCTATGTGTCCCCAATGACAAGAGACTGGCGGGTGGGACACTGGTTGGTAAAATGGGTCCGTAGGGGTGGTATCCTCGGCCTGTGCGATAACACTGCTGCCGTGATCCACTAGGCTCCCCAATCATGGGTCCTTTCCCTTTATCCTCCCGACGGATAGTAGGTGAAGGTAACAAAGGACGGGCAGGAGGTGCGGGTGCCGGTGGACGGGCTGTGGGTGCCGTAAGATGTTGGGGATGAGGAAGGTCCCTCGGGGGTGGAGGGCGAGGCCTAGGAGCGAAAGGATCGAGACGAGTGGGCTCCTGAGGTCGGGCCATGGGGGCCCTCGGATACGTGCCAGAAGAGCCACGGGGCTCGACACTACGAATGGGAAAGGAGCCCAACCGATGGGGAGACTCGAACTCGGCCTCGAATTGCTCCAATTCGAGAGCAACCTGATACGCTTGTTCCAAAGTGGTCGCATTGCGGCGAAAAATTTTGTATTGATAGTTTGGCCGCAGACCTCTCCGAAAGCGTGATATGGTCATGGTGCTCTCTTCCGTAACTCCACACCGCAAATAATACTCATCAAACTCAGCGGTGTACTCGGTGGTGTAACGTCACGGATCGGTTCCCATGGGAGAGACTTTGCCATTTGTCTATAAGACGTTGGTGATATGAGGCAGGAAGGTACTTATCCCTCAACTTCATTTTCATGTCATCCCAAGTGCCAATCGGGGATTGACGTCGCTGATTTAATAGGCTCTCCACATTTGTCCAATAAGTTTGGGCATGCCCATGCAGCTTCATCTTTGCGTATCGAACCCTTCGGTGGTCCGTCATCTCAAACCACTCGAAGTACCGGTCCATGTCGGCCTCCCAATCTAAATAGACCTTCGGGTCCAAGGACCCGCTAAAAGTGGGAGGGTCCGTACGTACGCCCCTAAGAATGCGGTCGTCATCATCGTCATCACGATCCCGTCGTTGATTCCGACGACCGTAACCCCCTTGCTCATTATTAGATGCATAATCATCCACCACATGCACCGTTGCCTCCCAACATCTACCGCCTGAGCTCTCGGCGCAGTAGGTTGCTGAGCCGGCTCCTGTTGACCATTGGTCGGGGCAGGTTGTGCCGCTACTGGGGCCCTCTCGAGGATGACAATCCTCCCTACAACACCTTGGATGGACTGGTCCGAAGATTCGGCCCGATCCTCGAGGGCTTTCATTCTCCCTTCTAGATGTTGTGCCCCTGTGATTTTGATGTCAGCAAGCACTATGAGTATGAATGATTGATTGTTGTGTGGTTTTGATGTCAGTAAGCACTATGAGTATGAATGATTGATCACCATGTGTCTGCATATGAATGATTGATTGAGCATCTTACTTCCATGCATGTATAAAGAGTCGTATGGGTTCTAGTATATAGAGTGCGTCGACGCACTATAGTGGCTGCGTCAACTCAGTCTAGCATTTCTGGAAGGATACCCATTCTGGAAGGGGGTGTGCGTTGACGTAGTATGGGCACTACGTTGACGCAGTCAGTTGTGTGTTCTAGCATTAACTCTATAAAAACACATGCATACTCGGTGCATTGTTAGTTCTCCTGCACATTGCATCGGTGCATTCATCAGTTGCTTCAATACTAAGTCAGTACAGTTCATGCATACCACATACACATATTCGGTGCAATTTATAGCTCCGCATTCACGACAAGTCTGTCCATGCATAACTTGAAGTCGATGCATTCAAGTGCATTTCATGATAACCAGCATAGTCAAAGCCTGTGTATACTTTATTTACGCATTGAAAGTCAATGCGTGTTCATTGCATCTGTCAGGTCTGTACATCGCCGCATGCTATCAAGTCTATACATCGCCGCATGCTATCAAGTCTGTACATCGCCCGTGTTCTTCATGCATATACATAGTCAATACATTCGTTTGTTTCATGTGTACACAAAGTCTGCACACTCTCTGTTGATATGTCTGTGCATCATCTCACAAGTCTGTACAACCGTTGTTGATACTAGCATTTAAGTTCATGCATCATTTCACAAGTCTGTACAACCTCTATTGATTCGAGCGTTTAAGTTCGTACATCATTTCATCAGAGTCTGTACATTAGGAAGTCTTGCTTAAACTGTTGGCACAGCAAGTCGATGCATACTTTGTACATTGTACACAAAGTCTGCACATTCCTCGGTGGTATATCTGTGCATCGTTTGTACATCGTACATAAAGTATGTACACTCGTCGGTGGCATGTCCGTGCATTCATATTCAATGTGCATACTTTCCTGCATGCAAACTGCATTACACACCATCAAGTCTGTACATGCTTTGCATCAAGTCTGTACATGCTTAGTTCAACTCTCGAACTAACTCGGTGCGTCTTTCTGTCTTTCCTTTCAGATTAACTCAAACTGATGACAAGTCTGATCTGACAGAACTTCTGGTCAAGGAACTCAAGAAGGGCACGTGATCCAAGAATGGAGGAAGTGCCAGAATCGTGACACGTGTATTGCAGCAGGCTGAAATACTGCCACGTGGTCAAGGTGCTAGGGCGGGAATTCGTGGAAGACACACGCCCATCTACCTTCACTGCTCTATAAATAAGAGACTTCTCCATCTGGAGAAAGTGATCGTGAAAAGAGTGATCGAAATAGGGGAACTTACTTGAAAGAGCAGAAGCAGAAAGAGCCTGCACGATCCAGAGAAAGAAGAAAGAGAGAAGAAGAGAACGAGAGAGTTGAGAAAGAAAGAGTGAGCATTAAAGAAGAAGAAGAAGAAGAAAGAGAGATCGAGAGTTTAGAAGAAGAAGAAGAGAGTCATCTGAAGCTTTGTCTATACTGGACCGTGGATCAAATCCAAGCCAATCAGCTCTTTGAGAGCCACTTTGTGTTTTATCATCTACAGCGTTCTGTTGCTGTGTCCTTTCCATATTTTGTTTTCTTTTGAACCTTTATTCAAGCTGTTAGTCAACAGAGCTAAGCTGTATTTCTCAGCGTTGCAGAGGAGGATTCCTCTGGACAGTAAGCTGTGTTGCTTAGCGGGCGAGGTGGATACCTCGGACAACAAGCTGTGTTGCTCAGCGAGCGAGGTGGATACCTCGACCAGCAAGCTGTGATGCTCAGTTGTTTGTAGGCAAACTATGAGGCCCAGCCGTTCAAGCTGTGAGTCAATGGGAAGCCACACTCCGGTTTGAGTGTGGGGTGGACGTAGGTCTGTGGACCGAACCACCTAAAAAATTCCTTTCGTGCACTGTGGTTTGAATGGTTACTGTTTGCTTCCGCTAGATGAATGCATAGGCTCGATCTGTCTTTCTATGTCCAGTGAGCCAATTGACTGCACGTTCTTTGTTTGATTAAACGCACCAGTCTTTCAGACTCGATTGAACTTAGTTCGTTTCAATTCCGTATATCAGAGTGTTCAAATTTATCAATTGGGCAAAAAATTTTAAGGATAGATTCATTCACCCCCCTCTGAATCCTTCGCACCAACCCCAACACTAGACACGTTCCTACGCCATCTAGACGGGTAGTAAGGCCATCCATACGCGTATCGAGACGATCCCTAATGGCTTGCAACATCTCGGCCGTTGAGGACTCATCGGAGCTACGGGCTCGGGAATCCGCCATAGGTGGTGGTGGCGAGTATTGGGTATCTCGACGGGTGGGCATGCAAAGACACACGAACTAGGAGACACAAACTGATGCAAATACGGACTAATGCACCTAGACCTAAACCAATATCCGGTACGCGGCGGAGTTAATCGATCCGAAGATCACTCCCGCAAGCGTGCGGCCTTCTCGATAGGTGTAGCCTAACGTTCGGACAACACCTTTTAATATACCGAATTATCGGGATGAAATGCAATTTTAAAACACTTATTTTTTTGTTGTTTTGAAAATGATGATGATCCTAGACTCGACTTAAACCATGATGCATGCAAGACTTATGCAAAGACTACCCTAGACTCGACTCGCTCTGATACCAAACTGATGCGGGACGGACGCGGGGACCGACTGTAAGTGATGCGGATCAGGGACTCTAAATGCGTATGCGACCAACAACACACAAATTGGAGAGACTTCGACCCGACACTAGGAGTTCCTATGGGCTATACGTCGCTAACAGAAACGCAAGCTCACTCGTCATCGCAAGCGAGGGAAACGCGGATCGTGCGCGGTTGAAGAACCGGCAGAGTTAAGGGTAGTCTGACTCAAATTCCGTGCTCGGATCGAGCCACGGGACGGGTCACCCTCACACTCATAGCGGTGACATGGACTCACGGGCTAGTTCCTATCGCACTCGGAAGCGGCCTAAGATCATATACTAAACTAGCAAATGAATGCCAAGAAGTTACGATCGTTACCTCCACGCTCCTAGCGTGGGGAAGACAACCCTAGCCAATCATGGACTCCCGGTTAAACACTTTCACAGCAGTACAATAATTTTGACTCACTCCACGCAGGGAGGTAACAGGTCACATGTGGGACTCGGGAGTCGCGAAAATTGGGTTGACGGGCAGATCTTGATCTCGTCCGTCGATGCCGAAACCCGCGTTTTCGTGCAATTCGGACGGCACGATCTACGGGTTCGTGGGGCCCACGGACCGCTCTATCCTCCGGGTCTGTTGGGGTGGGTCCCGATGTGATGGAGACCCCTGGTGGCATGCCTCCATGGAAGGCAGTCGGACGGGAACGCCGGTCGGAGGCCGATCAGGCTCCGATCTCCAAGCTTTGGAGTTGCTGCCCACAGACTTGTGCTTCTGTTTTGCAGCGCATGATCTGGCGAGATCGGCTGCTGCGATCAATCCTGATGTTGGATCGAGACACATAAGGTATCGTTGGAAAGCTCTTTCGAAGTACTCAAAACAAGGGCTAGAGAAACAAACTGGATCTGCACGAATCTAGCCTTAATCTATTTTCGAAGTTGCTGTTGAACAGTGCCCGAAATCTCAGGGCAGCAGGGAAGTTTCATGAGAACTACCTTTGATTGTAGGGTAGACCTCAGATTCAGACCATAAGCTCTTCATGAAGATTGTAGAGGGGAGAGAGAGGAAAACGGCAATAATTCTTATGAAGGGATTGGTGGAGGTTTCGATTTGTTAGGGATTTGATACTGACTGGGGGTCAGATCTGGACACTGGCAGACAGAACTGTGGGGGATCTGAAGATAATTTTTTATAAAATATGTCACGGCCTTTAGAAATTCCAAGAAAATTCTTGGGTGGAGGGGATGGTGGGTAGAACCTCCAGTAATTTTTGGGGTTCTAGAAAAAGTTAAAAGGTGGTCCATAGATGGGAAACTCAGGGTTGCTGCCACTGTAGATAGAAACCTGGCAGAACTGGAAAGAAAAGATGGACGAAAATGTAAAAATGGAAATCGGAAGCTAGAGGCCAAACCAATTTTTTTAGAACATGGAAGGAGCCTCTGGAACACGCCCTAAAAACCTGAGCTCATGAAGATCTCGGAGCTGAGAGATAAAATTCGTGGAAGAGCCTGTTATCCTGAGTTGACAGAACTCCGACGTCAACCGTGGTGGTGCGATGGCGGCACGATGGCGGCGACGGCGATCACCAGAACTGATAGATGGGGCTTCCCACCTCAGAAGGCAACCTTCCCAGCTGCAAGAAGAAGAGAGGAGAGAGAGTAGGGGGCGACCCTTGTTGCTCCAACAAAAAAACTGATTTTTGTGTTCATTCATTCTAATCAATTGGAAATACAAGAGTTTTATATGAAATACAAAAAGACCTCAACTATCCCTAGATCTAGGTTTGGGGAGGGGTAAAAGGGAAAGTCCACATTTAATTATCCCATGTGTTGTGGACCAAAATACAAGAATTACAAAAATATAATGAATTTGTTCCAAAAGGAGGGGGGCGCCCCCTTGACCAAGAGCCTCCCTCTTGGACTTTGAATGCCCTTTGTCCCCCACTTCGCCCACCCTTCTAGAAGCCCACCATTGGAAGGTTGACTGACCCCACATGGGCCCTAGGGATGAGGTGGATCAATGGGAGGAGGGCTGGGGGGCCCGCGAGACCCAGGTGGTCTATATTACAAATAAACCCCTCTTACAATCCAAATTACAAAGCGAATAAAACTAAATAAACACACATGACACACAAATAAAGTCCAAATAAACGTAATAAATGTCGAGACTCAAGGGGGAGTCTCCAGACTGTCTCCGAGCCAGATGGACGCTGAAGTGACTCGGGTGGTGCTCCGCGTACGGTACCGGTGGCTAGGCGTATCGTGCTTCTCAATCGCTCGGGTGTCCGCACCACTGAGACTGATGCTCCTCTTCCAGGAGTTTGCCCTTCAGGTCGGCCATATAGCGAGCCTGGGCCAGCTGATCAGCCAGTGTCCGAGCCTCCTCTCGGCTCGATTGAAACTGGGCCCAGAATGAAGTTGCCTCCCGCCGAGAGACTTCGAGGTCGGAAGTCAACTGATTGATCCTCCGATCAGACTCAGCACGAGCCCAAGAGAGGGACCTCTCTTCACTGTCCAGCTGATCGAAGAAGTCAGTTATCTTGGCCCCCAGTTGGGCCATGATCAGACCGCCCTCTATAATCCTCTCGAAGAGACCGTCTCTGATTTCTTCCAATTCAACGAATGCACCAAGGATCGACACCGATGATATAGAGAAGCCCGGACGAGGGATGCACCAACCGAGGGAGGAGGAATCCTCTCTAGAGGAGTCGAGACCGAAGCATCTCCCCCTAGCATCCCCACTTCCCGGACGACAACGCTCGGCATGGAATGGGATGTCGCCTCGTCCCGTGCCCCACCAACTTTGGTCGGGACTTTGGAGGCCATCGCCTCGATCGGTGGTCCGTAAGGTTCGGTAACACCTCCCCCACCAGTGGCGGCCGTCTCTGGCTCGACAGACGGGAGATCCTGGCATCGAACTTCCTCGGTTGAATGCTCCACGACCAAGCGGACGCGCCCCTTGATCGAGCGAGCATGCTCCTCGGCCGGACGGGAGATCCCCACCTTCTTTAACTGCTTCTTTTCGACGGTCCAAGTGATGCGGGATGGGCACGGGAACCTATTCTAAGTGATGCGGACCTCAGACTCTAAATGCGGACATGACCAACAACATACAACAATGGAGACGCTTTGGCCCAACACTAAGAGTTCCTATGGGCTATACATCGCTAACAGAAACGTAAGCTCACTCGTCGTCCCAAACGAGGGGAAACGCGGATCCGTGTGGTTGAGAAACCGGCAGAGAAAAGGGTGGTCGACTCACTTCCGTGCACGGATCGAGCCATGGGACGGGTCACTCTCTCGCTCACAGCGGTGACATAGACTCACAGGCCAGGTTGCTATCGCACTCAACAGCGGCACACGACCATATACTAGCTAAGCAAGTAAATGCCAAGAAGTCGAGATCGTTACCTCCACGTTCCCAGCGTGGGGAAGACAACCCCGGCCAATCCTGTACTCCGGGCTAAACAAATACAGTGCGGTAAGATTTGACCCACTCCACGTAGGGAGGTAATAGGTCACATGTGGGGCCCGGGAGTAGCGGGAGTTGGGTTGACGGGCAGCATCTTGATGTCGTCCGTCGGCGCCGAAACCCACATTTTAGTGCTGTTTGGATGGCACGATCTACGGGTTCATGGGGCCCACACGCTGCCCCGTCCTCTAGACCTGACGGAGTGGGTCCCAGTGTGATGGTGACCTTTGATGGTACGCTTCCCTGGATGGCGGCCAGGCTGGAATACCGGTCGGAGGCCGATCGGCTCCGATCTCCAAGTCTTGGAATTGCTGCCCACGGATCTGTTGCTTCTATTTTACCGCGTGCGATCCGGCGGGATCTGCTGTTGTGATCACTCTCGATGTCGGATCGACGTGCAAGAGGTATCATTGGAAAGCTCTTTTGAATTACTTCGACCCTCTGTGACTCCAGACACCTTGTTGGGATCGTGCTTCTGATGGGGGATTTTAGAACCGGACTGATCTCAGTTTCAGATCTGGCCAGGCAGAACTGAAGTTTCTTGAGAGTTGGCATTGACCGTGGGGTAGACCTCTAATTCAGACCTCTAGCTCTTCATGAATGTTGTAGAGGGGAGAGAGAGGAAAACGTCAATAATTCTTATGACCGATTTGGTGGAGGTTTGGATGGGGAAAGATATTTTATACTGGTGGGTGGTCGGATCTGGACAGAGGCAGACAGAACTGAGTGGAGATCTGAAAGTAATTTTTAGAAAATATGTGAAGGCCTTTAGAAATTCCATGAAAATTCGTGGATGGAGGGGGTGTTGGACAGAACCTCCAGTAAAATTGGGGGCTCAAGAAAAAAACAAGAAGAGGTCTGAAGAAAGGAAACTCAGAGCAACTGTGAATCTGGACTGAAAGCTGGTAGACATGGATGGAAAGGAAGAACGAAAATGGAAAATTGCAAAATGGAAGCTAGAAGCCGAACCAAATTTTTTGGGATGTGGTGAAGACCTCTGGAACTCACCCTGAAAGTTTGGGCTCCAGATGAACTCATGGTTGAGGGTTAAAAATCTAAGAAAGGCCTACTATCACCCGATTGGCAGAATACTGATGGAGGCGGTGGCGGTGCAACGGAGGCTCGATGGCGGCGGCGGCCGCAACGACGAACTCCACACCAGATAGATGAGGCTTCCCACCTCAGAACACAACCTTCCCAGTTGCAAGAAGAATAGATGAGAGAGAGAGAGGGGCAGCCCTTGCTAGGCTCCAACAAAATTCAAGATTTCTTATGCATTAATTCCACTCAAAATAGAAATACAAGGTATTTATGTGAAATGACAAAAGACACTAATTAACCCTAGATCTAGGGTTGGGGAGGGTAAAAGTGGGAGTCCACATTTTTATTCTCCCATGTGATTTGGAATCAAATAAAATAAAAATTCAAACCTAATATAATATATTAAATGGGGGGCGCCCCCTTGACTAGAATGCCTCCTTCTTGGACTTTGTTAACCTCTTGTCCCCCCCTTGGTCCACTCTTTTAGAAGCCCACTATTGGAAGGTTGACTGACCCCACATGAGCCCTAGAGATGAGGTGGATCAATGGGGAAGAGGTAGGGGGGCCCGCGGGACCCGGGTGGTCCCAAATTACAAATAAACCCTCAGTACAATCTGTATTCCAATTCGAATAAAAACCAATAATTACACATGACACATAAATAAAGTCTCAATAAATACTATAAATATCGAGACTCAAGAGGGAGTCTCCAGGCTATCTTCGAGCCAGATAGAAGCTGATGTAGCTCAGGTGGTGCTCCTCGTACGGTACTGACGGCTCGCCGGTTCGTGCTTCTCGCTCGCTCTGGTGTCCGCACCAATTCTCCCCGGGTGGGAGAATGTCGAGTAAGGGTCTGCATCACTCTGGTAGCGCTCCAGTAGGTCCGGATCTATCCGCTGCAACTCTCCACGGGTGATCCAAGTATCCTCGGTGGCGGGTCGCCCTCTCCATCGCACTAGGTAGCGCGGGTAGGATCCACTCCTGGTAATTGTCACTTGCTCATCCAGTATATGATCGATTTGCTCTCACTGCTGTGGAAATGGGGCCGGTGGTGGACACTCAGGTGTGGGATCACTCTCAATGGGAGGAGATGGCTCAAAAGGCTCACTAGGGATCACCGTTGGGTCCCTATATGCAACTAGATCCGACACATTGAAAGTTGAGCTTATACCATATTCCTCGGGCAGGTCCACAACATACGCATTGGATCCAACACGTTTCAACACTCTAAATGGACTGGCTCCGCGAGCTTTCAATTTCTTTACGGTTCTAGAGGGAAACCGTTCAAGTCTTACCCTGATCATGACATATTCACCCTCTTGGAACTCTCGGTGGTGTCGATGGGCATGGGCTAACTCCTTATACCGTGCATTGCTGGCCTCAATGTGACGATGGATGTCATTATGCAAACTCCTAACATGCCTATCAAAAGACTCAGCAGACTCAGACGCTCGTGCATGAATGGGCATGGGAACAAGATCCACTGGCTTCCTAGGCCTACGACCTGTGACAATCTCGAATGGACTCATACCGGTAGAGTTGTTAGTCGAATCGTTATATGCAATTTCTGCCAGTGGTAGTATGAGATCCCAATCCCCTACACGATCCCTGACAAGACACCTCAAAAGGTCACCCAGACTCCTATTGACTACCTCGATCTGACCATCTGTCTGGGGATGATATGCAGTGGAAAACTTGAGGTGAGTATCCAACATATGCCACAGTGTCTTCCAAAAATAACTGGTGAATCTAACATCACGGTCAGACACTATGGTACGAGGCAACCCGAACTTGCACACCACATGAGTAAGGAATAGGTGGGCTACCCTCGAAGCATCCGAAGTCTTCGAGCAGGGAATGAAAAGGGCCATCTTCGAGAATCGGTCAACCACCACATAGACCGAATCGTGCTTCCTAGAGGTACGTGGCAATCCCAAAACAAAGTCCATGGTAACAACATCATGCCATGGAGCATCAGGCACGGGGAGAGGCGTATAAAGATCCGAGCTTTGCTTCTTCATCTTGGCCGTAGCACATGTACGGCACTAGGCCACAATATGAGCAACATCTCTCTTCAAGCTCGGCCAATAAAATCTATGCTCAACAGCCTCAATAGTCTTGTTCTGACCAAAGTGGCCGGCTAGACCTCCTGCATGTAGTTCCCAGACTAAGAAGTCTTGAACCGAAGTTCGGGGAACACAAAGCCCGCCTCCTCGAAAGAGGTAACCCTTCTGGAGCACATAGTCATCATGATCTCTCGAGGGTCCGGCCTGGAGAGTGGTATAAATCTGAACAAAGTCAGGACAGTCAACATAGGCCTCTCTCATCTTCTCTAACGCTATGACCTCGACACTCATGGTGGTCAGCAGACAAGCACGCCGACTCAAGGCATCGGCCACCTTGTTCTCCACTCCAACCTTATATTTAAGCACAAAGGTGTACTGCTGGAGATACTCAACCCATCGGCTGTGACGCGCATTAAGCTTCTTTTGGGAATGGAGTACCTCAAAGCCTCATGATCGGAGTATAAGATAAACATCTGATGTTATAAATAGTGCCTCCAATGCCTAAGAGTCTGAACAACTATGTAGAATTCCTTATCATAAGTGGAGTATCACAGTTTCGCGTCATTCAGCTTTTCACTGAAATATGCGATCGGGTGGGCCTCCTGGCTCAACACTCCTCCTATCCCAACACCCGATGCATCATAAGAGACCTCAAACACCTTTGAGAAATCTGGCAATCGAAGGATCAGTGTCTGGGTCATGCGCTCCTTGATGTCCTTGAAGGCAACAGCTGCGGCTTTCGTCCATACAAACGTGCCCTTCCGAATACAGTCCGTGATCGGGGTAGTGACGGAGCTAAATCCGCAAATGAAATGACGATAGAACGTTGCAAGGCCATGGAAGCTGCAGACATCATGGACCGTACGGGATTCCGGCCAATCAACAATGGCCCGGACCTTCTCCGGATCGGTGGAGACCCCAGTACTAGACACAATAAAACCCAAGAAGGTAAGCTGAGGTGTCATGAAGGCACACTTCTGTGGGTTCGCAAACAACTGCTCTCGCCTCAAAAGTAGACAGACCTGCCTTAGATGGTCCAAGTGGTCCCCTTTAGTGCAACTATATATAAGGATATCATCAAAATACACAACCACAAAGACTCCAATGAAAGGTCGAAGGGCCTGAGTCATGAGTCGCATGAAAGTGCTAGGGGAATTGGTCAACCCAAAGGGCATAACCAACCACTCATATAGACCGTCCTTGGTCTTAAATGTGGTCTTCCACTCATCACCTGGCCTAATCCTCACCTGGTGGTAACCACTCATAAGATCGATCTTCGAGAAGATAGTGGCACCAGCCATCATGTCTAGCATATCATCTAGGTGAGGAATGGGGAACCTGTACTTCACTGTGATTTTGTTGATGGCACGACTATCAATGCACATTCTCCACGTGTCATCTTTCTTTAGGGCGAGTAATGCGGGAACAGCCCACGGACTCATGCTGTCCCGAACAGACCCTCTCTGCATCAACTCATCGACCTGCCGTTTTAGCTCGGCATGTTCGTGGGACTCATGCGATAGTGAGGAAGATTGGGCAATGAGGAGCCCGAAATCAGGTCGATAGCATGCTGAATATCCTGCATGGGTGGGAGTCCCTCGGGAAGCTCCTCGGGAAAAATATCAGCGAACTCCTGCAGAATAGGAATGACATCGGGTGGGAGTTCACCCTCGGACTTCGGCTCCACCTCTCCGATCGTAATAGCAAACATAACGCAGCCCCTACTAGCCTCCCGCTCCATTTCTCGGGAGCTAATCATCATCAATCTCCTAGTCGAGGGCTCGCCTGGGCTAGATGTAACGGTCATAGCCTGAGCTGGGGGTGGGGTACTGGGCCCGGGGATGGAAGGCTTCGGAGTACTAGGACCAGTAGGACCCCTAACTGAAGGCTTCTTGGGCTGAGAGGGTTGGAGGAGAATCCGTTGGCCAGCATGGTCGAAGGTACAGGTGTTCGACCGGCCATGAAGTGTGGCATCCCGATTAAATAACCAAGGCCCACTAAGAATAATGCTGCCCACGTCCATGGGTAGGACATCACACCAGATCTCATCACGGTAGACATGGAATTGTAGTGGGACCAGACACCGCAGCCTGATCGGAATGGAGGTGGAATCCACCCATGATACTCGATAGGGGCAAGGATGATCCACGGGTGTAAGACCAAGACTGGAGACAGTGCCCGTGGAGATTGCATTGATGCAACTTCCACAATCGATGACCACCTTACAAACTTGCTTGCCCAGCCTACAGAATGTATGAAAGATAGTGGTCCGACGCCAGTCATCACTGGCCTGTGGCTGGGTGAGAATACACCTGACGACCCCCAAGTGGGTATCGTCCGGATGCTAGGCATCCTGGCTGATAACGCGAAAATATATGTCGTTACTACACGCGCTAACAATCTTAAAACCGAACTCGCACAAAATGATCAAAAGAGAACGTAGTACTATGGCAAGTACGGGTCGAATCCACAGGGAAGAAGAGATTTTTAGAGTTAAAAACCTTTGAGTCCTTTAGAAAACACTTATGATTTTACTTTGCTTAAAGAAAATAGTGAAATGAAGAACAAACCAAACACTTAATTAAAAATACCTATGATTATGTGCCTATGCGATAAAAATTAATTGCATGAATGGAAAAGAAGAGATAGAAAAAGGGGGCAGAGAGGGAAGAAGATCAAGAACTAGTTAAAAAAAATAACTCTCTTCATTAACTTAAAAGAAAGAGTACATGAAGTGCAAGATAAGATTACAACAAAGAGGTGACAAGATTACAATGAAGTAAAATAACACAAAAGTAATAACAACAAGAGGAGCCTGAGATGTGAAGGTGGTAGCAGCAATGGTGATGACATCGTCGTCCTCTCTTGGCCTTGGATCATGAACCACCTTGCGGAAGATATCGTCTACGCTGGGAGGAAGTCACCTTCGTCGTTGAAGCCGCCTTTAGAGGGTGAATAACTTTGAAACCAAGATGAATTAGGGGATGCCCAAGAAGAAGAAGTTGAAGAGGAGGAAGATAGGAAGAACTTTTATGAAGACTCAGAGAGAAAAGAAGAGAATAAAGGCTTCAAAATAAAGGAATAAGAGATTCTAGCACTTCGGATGAACAGTAACTAAAAGGATAACAATGTGAAAAATGGGGAATAACTTAAAAATCTGAAAGAATTAGAAGATGAGATAGAAGAAGAAGTTGTAGAACATTTACAAACAAAGAACTTTTATGAAGACAGTAGGAGGAGAAAGTGGAAGGAAGAGAGAGAAATAATGGGAAGAACAGAGAAGAACATTGATTCATAGATGAACAGGATAGCACAGTGAAAAATAAGTAATAGCTTACAAACAAGAAGGGATTGGAAGATGATGTATAAGAAGAAGTTGTAGAGAACTTAAAAATAAAGAACTTTTGTGAAGAAAGTAAGAGGAGAATATGGACAGAGGAAGGAGAAACTAAGGAAGAATAGAGAAGATTATAGTCTGAAAATGCACAAGATAGAACAGTAAAGGACACGAAATACGTTGCAAACCAAATAGAATTGGAAGATGATGCAGACGAAGAAGTTGTAGAAGACTTAAAAATAAAGAATTTTCATGAAGAGTGCACAAACAGAAAATGAATGGAAGTGGGAGAACTCGGCGACCTAAGGTTGGGAGAGAAATTGCCTAAAGAAGAACTCCCTTCTCCTCCTTGTCATGGGCTATTTATAGGAAAAGTTGGGTCAATGGAGGGTGGAGATTATATCAAAAGGAGATGGATGGCTGAGATTTAGGTAGAAGATGATGTATGGGGAAAAGAAAAAGGAGGTGGGCAGCCCCTTTCTTGGACTTTGGACACCCCATTTCCCAAGGCTCATCATGTCTCCCCTTTATTTCAAACTTTGAATGTCCTTTTTCTCATTTTCAAACTTAAACTTTGAATTCCTTCTTTTCAAACTTTGAATTCAAAATTTTGAACTTTCTTTTCCCTCCAACCAAAATATTTTGAATTCTTTATTTGACTTGATCAAAGTGGTGATGACAGTTTTACCCCCGGCTTCTTTTGCAATTACCTTCGGTGTCCTGCACACACATAATTGTAATCTAGTCCATAAAAATTACCATAATGTGCACATAAATCTCAAATGCTCATAGTTATGCAATGGAGAATTAATGCCCATGACTCTCAAATTCAATTTATTAAATAATATCACCAAATTAATCAATTTACGTGAAAGTTCCAATTTAAATGCGGAGTTGAGGTTAACTATGAAATAGGTATAATTGCCTAATTATATGCACATAAAATGGTGTACATGCGATGAATTACTATAGAAAATGGACACTTATCACACCCCCCAACTTGAACATTGTTAGTCCCTTAGCAATGTAAACAATTATAAAACTAGGACTAGCAAACACTCATATGTCACTGTTCATGGCAAGAACATTATGCATAATGATTTAGACTTTAGAGTATTACAAGTTCAAGTAGAATGTATTCGGTACAAATTTCATCAGTTTATGTGTTTAGACCTTTCCTCAGGATACACTCAAAATTAAATATCTCTTTGTGTATGAGTGATATAACTTGACTAGTGACTACCAAACAGTCTAGATGAATGAGTCTTCTACCTTTCACTTAAAGATAATTTTCAATTCTACCCACCTCTTTAATTAAGCTTCTCGAATTATAGGTAGCTTCACTCTGCCTATTTATTCTTTTTTTTTTGACACATGGTGCTGCACATCCCTTTGTCGTTTGACGCGAACCTCAACTCTTGCCTTAGGAGAAGCAGGCCCAGTTACTAGGTTCAGGGATATTTTCCATGTATTTTTTTTTTTGGCAGGTAACTTTTTCCTCACGATTACTTTCAACGAATGGGCATAATATCCATCATCACCTAAGTGTCAAGTAAAATTTTCATCATCCTAATGTTTGTCATCCACCAATCTTGTTATTATGCAATTGTGTGCAAGTTCAATAGAATTGTCAGGTGTATTCTGAGAAAAAGACTAAAGATATAACCAATTATTTTATCCCTTTAACTTCATACTCTCACAAGTAAGACTCTAAGTCCTATCATTCTAAGAAAAGTTTCTCATCATGAAACATGAACATGAAACACTTGTTAGGAGTGTGATGAGAGGTTGCAAGCATTTTGAGAAAATTAGAGCTCAAGCTACCCCCCAACTTAGGTGACATTGTCCCCAATGACATGAACAAAATATAAAAATGAAATAAAGCCATGAAAAGTAGTGGGAATGATAGATACGACCTGAGAGAGAGATGTCGTCATCATAAGAATGTGGCTCCAGGATCTTAAGAGAATATAAAAATGTTTTTTTAAATGATAAAGAGTAATTGGGTTGCCTCCCAATAAGCGCGAAGTTTTACGTCTTCCACCAGACGCAATAGAGATCACAATGGGTCACTCAGCCTGAGAGAGTCCTCCTGCAGTATTGGAAGATTTTCAATGTAAGGTTTCAAACGTTGACCATTGACAGTGAAAGTTTGACCAGTTTTAGGATCAAGAATTGTTACTGCACCATGGTTAAATATTTTAATTACCACATATGGTCCATCCCATCTGGATTTGAGCTTACCAGGGAACAAGCGCAGCCTAGAATTAAAAAGCCAAACCTTTTGATCAAGTTGAAATGATTTTCTCACAATGTGTTTATCATGAAAAACTTTGGTCTTGCCTTTGTAAATCTTGGCATTTTCATAGGCTTCATTCATTCCTCAACTCCTCCAACTCATTTAGTTGTAGGGCCCTATGAGATCTGGCTTGGGCCAAGTCAAAATTGAACTGCTTAATAGCCCAATAGGCCCTATGCTCAAGCTCGACGGGTAGGTGACAAGCTTTCCCAAAGATTAACCTATATGGAGACATGCCAATGGGAGTTTTGTATGCTGTCCGATAGGCCCAAAGAGCGTCATCCAATCTTTCAGACCAATCCTTCCTATCGGGCCTAACAGATTTCTGCATGATGTTTTTGATCTCCCTATTGGATGTCTCCACTTGGCCACTTGTTTGGGGATGGTAGGGGGTGGCAATCTTATGAGTGATCCCATATTTTCTGAGAAGAGCTCGGAATTGGGCATGAGTGAAATGAGAACCTACATCACTAATGATCGCCCTCGGACACCCGAACCTTGAAAATATATTCTTTTGGACAAACTTCATGACAACTCTGTGATCATTGGTCCGGGTGGCAATGGCTTCAATCCACTTAGACACATAGTCGACCGCCACAAGAATGTACTCATGTCCGAATGATGGCGGAAAGGGTCCCATAAAATCAATTCCTCAAACATCAAAGATTTCAACCACTAGAATGGGGTTAAGTGGCATCATATCTCAATTACTTATGTTCCCTACAACTTGACACCTAAGACAAGTCTTTCTAAATTCATAGGCATCTTTGAAGAGAGTGGGCCAGAAAAATCCACTTTGCAACACTTTGGTAGCCGTTTTCTTTCCCGAGAAATGTCCCCCACAAGCTAGAGTGTGACAAAAGTTCAGAACACTTTGGTGTTCTTCCTCGGGGACACACCTCCTAATTATTTGATCCGGACCTATATGAAACAATTTGGGGTCCTCCCAAAAGTAGTGCTTAACCTTTGAAAAGAATCGATCATTCTCCTGCCTAGACCACCCTCCTGGAATCTATCTTACCGCCAGGTAATTGACTATGTGAGCGTACTAGGGGGTTGAGTTGTGAGAGATGGAAAGAATTTGCTCATCAGGGAAGGAATCAAACATAGGAGCACTTTCAGGAATCACAATCCTAGACAAGTGATCAGCTACAACATTCTCTAACCCCTTCTTGTCCTTGATCTCAAGATCAAATTCTTGTAGCAAGAGAATCCATCTAATCAAACGGGGTTTAGCATCCTTCATGGTGAGCAGGTATTTCAAGGCAGCGTGATCCGAATAAATAATGACTTTGGCCCCCAAAAGATATGAGCAAAAATTTTCTAGGGCAAACACAACAGCTAGAAGTTCTTTCTCTGTGGTGGTATAATTCAATTGAGCATCGACGAGGGTGCGACTCGCATAATAAATTACCACATGTTTCTTATCAATTCTCTGGCCTAAGACAGCTCCTATGGCATAGTGAGAGGCATCGCACATGATTTCAAATGGGAGCGATCAATCAGGAGACTGTAGGATTGGGGCTTGAGTGAGGGCCGCTTTAAGAGAGTGAAAAGCCTCAAGACAAGACTCATCTCGCTGGAATAGAGTGTCCTTGGCTAGGAGCTTAGTGAGTGGACGAGTAATGGTAGAGAAGTTCTAAATAAATCTTCTATAAAAACTCGCATGGCCAAGAAAAGAGCAGATTTGCTTGACAGACGAAGGGGGAGGAAGTTTGAAAATCATATCAACCTTAGCCTTATCTACCTCTATTCCCCTTTCAGAAATAACATGGCCCAACACAATACCTTCTCTTACCATAAAGTGACTTTTCTCCCAGCTCAACACAAGGTTGGATTTAATGGATCGTGCCAGCACCTTCTGCAAATTCTCCAAACAACAATCAAATGAGTCACCAAAAATTGAGAAGTCATCCAAGAAAATTTTCAAAAATTCTCCCACCATTTCAGAAAAGATCACCATCATACACCGCTGAAAGGTGGCAGTGGCATTACAAAGCCCAAACGGCATTCTTCTAAATGCAAGCATGCCATACGGACACGTGAATGTAGTCTTTTCCTGATCTTCTGGGTAGATAGCAACCTGATTATACTCAGAGTATCCATACAAAAAGCAAAAATATCTTTGCCCATCCAATTTTTCCAAAATCTGATCTACAAACGGGAGAGGAAAATGATCTTTCTTTGTCATTGAGTTCAATTTTCTGTAATCAATACAGACTCTCCACCCCGTTTGTAGTCTCATTGGCACCTCTTCACCCTTCTCATTTTGAATCAGGGTCAGTCCGGATTTCTTTGGAACAACTTGTGTAGGACTGACCCACTTGCTGTCAGAGATGGGATGTAACACCCTCAAATATAGTTAAGTTGTACTCTATATCATCGAGGCGTCTTTTCAAGTATCGGCTCAGTTCTTAGAAAGAACTCCGAAGTTAAGGGTGCTTAATGGGGAGTAGTACTGGGATGGGTGACCTGCCCGGGAAGTCCCCAATTCTGGAGCTGATCACTGTCAGAAAGGGATAAAACCGTGAGGCCGCTAGGCCAAAGCGGACAATACCTCGACGGTATAGAGTACGGGGCGTGACAGAATGGTATCAGAGCTATACCCCAGCCGGAAGAGTGGGAACTAAGTGCTATGCAGGGCAAAGTGCTACGCTATAGGAGCCACCTCTTGAGTCCGTAATGGAGCAAAGTGATACATAGTGGGAGCAACCTCTTGAGCCTGTAGGAGCCACCTCTAGGGTCCTACCTGCCTGGGGGCTTGATTGCGTGATTGCGTGCTATATGTGCCCAGCGACGAGGACGTCGCCTATATAAGAGGGGTTGATTGTAACACCCTCAAATATAGTTAAGTTGTACTCTATATCATCGAGGCGCCTTTTCAAGTATCGGCTCAGTTCTTAGAAAGAACTTTGAAGTTAAGCGTACTTAATGGGGAGTAGTACTGGGATGGGTGACCTACCCGGGAAGTCCCCCATTCTGGAGCTGATCACTGTCAGAAAGGGATAAAACCGTGAGGCCGCTAGGCCAATGCGGACAATACCTCGACGGTATAGAGTACGGGGCGTGACATGGGATATATAATTCTGGCATCTAACCACTTCACCACCTCTTGCTTAACCACCTCTTTCATGTTCGGATTCAACCGGCGTTGCATCTCCCTGCTCGGTTTGGCATTGTCAACTAAATAGATATGGTGCATACAAACATCCGGACTGATCCCTTTGTGATCTGCCACCGACCAACCTATTGCCCCCCTATGCTCCTTAAGAATAGTTAAGAGTTGGGATTCCTGAGCAGAAGTGAGATTGGAGGCGATGATGACAGGTAAAGTGTGGTTAGGTCCAAAATATGCATATTTAAGGGAGTCTGGCAGAGGTTTCAATTCAAGAGTAGGCGGATGATCCAGAGATGGAAGAGTAGGTTCAGATTGTAATGGAGGAAGTGACTCTACCCTAGACCAGGACGCAGAAGAGAGAGGAGAATCCTGAAGCATGCTACCCTCTTCTAGGGTGTCCTCAATGTTATCCAGAATCGCATCCTCAAAGATATTAATGACATTGCATTCATCTCCTTGATCCGGATACTGAGAAGCCTTAAAAATATTCAGAGAAACTTTTTCACCTCCAAATGATATATCCATCATTCCCGTGGCACAGTTGATATTGGCCTTAGCAGTTGCTAGAAAAGGACGT
This sequence comes from Amorphophallus konjac, assembly GCA_022559845.1. Classification (NCBI taxonomy): domain Eukaryota; kingdom Viridiplantae; phylum Streptophyta; class Magnoliopsida; order Alismatales; family Araceae; genus Amorphophallus; species Amorphophallus konjac. The sequence continues at coordinate 175,732,852 of CM040127.1, read as the reverse complement.
CCCAAAATAATAGGTGTGTGCTTTAAATCCTGGGACGAGGCCATATCAAGAATGAGAAAATCCACCGGAAAATAACATTCATGCACTTTAATAATGACATCCTCCAACAAACCCCTTGGTGTTTTAACTGACCTATCCGCCAATTGAAGGATGATTGAAGTGTGTTTTAACTCCCTCAAATCAAACTACTCATAGATAAAGGTGGGCAAAAGATTCACGCTAGCACCTAAGTCTAGCAATGCTCGATCAAATGTGACTCCACCTATATCACAAGAGATTAAAGGGGCTCCGGGGTCCTTCAATTTTTTTGGCAAATGATTCATCAAAACAGCACTCACATCCTCAGACAAGCGGATCTTTTGAGTCACCGTCCTGGGCTCCCTCTTTGGAGTACAAAGCTCTTTCAAAAACTTTACATATGCCGGCACATGCTTGATTGCATCCAAGAGTGAAATATTGATATTCACATGTTTAAACAATTTCACCAATTCTTCTTGTTGCACTGGTAGTTTCTTGTGAGCCTTCAGCTTTAGAGCATCGAGAAAAGGGACCTGAGGCACATATTCTTGGGGTGCTTCATCAACTTTCGCCTTCCCTTTATCCAGCTTCTTCTCTCCACCATCCAGGTTCTTTTTCTCTTGCATAATCACCGGCTCCTCATCCTCACTATCACTTTTCATATGGGCATCTTGACCCGAACTACTGCCAACTTCCTTAGTCCTATAAGAATTATCTAAAATCTTCCCGCTCCTAAGAGAAGAGATTGCCTTAGCATTCTCAAATTGAGGACCTATAGGAGGGGGCAGCTGAGGTTGATTGGGAAGAATGGGAGCTCTTGGAGGGAATCCTGGAGGTTGTTGATTGCGGGGGTTGGCCACCGGTTGGCTCGGGAGCTGGCCTACCTCTCTTCTCATGTTATTAGCAGCAAGTTGCCCTATCTAGTTTTCCAACTTAGAAATGGATTGTGCTTGGGTAAGGATGAGTTGTTGGAGTTGTTCAAACTTGTCATCAAAATTGGGCTGCGGAGGCTGAGGAGGAGGAGGTTGGAAAGGAACTTGAGTTTGAAAATGGTTTGAAGGATACTGATGATACTAGCCATGAAAATGTTGTGTGGGAGGTTGAGGATACGGGGCCGGAGGTTGAGAATATTGTTGGAAAGGTGCATTGGATTGAGAGAAATTATGATGAGACTGAGCTTGTTGAAAAGGAGATTGGTAATGTTGGTGGACTTGAGCTTGAAAAGGTTGTTTTTGAAAAGAAGGATTAGATTGGGTAGATGGACCTTGCTAAGATTTCTAAGAAAAATTCGGGTGGTTCCTCCAGCCTGGATTATAGGTGTTGGAATAAGGATCATAAGGAGGCTTAGAGACATCCTGAGCAGCAAATATTTATTCTTGGATGAATGGGGGAAGTTGGGCTGCTGTGGGGCAATCAGTTACGGAATGGCTAGGGCTTGAACAAAGAGCACAAATCTCTTCATTAGTGGGAGGTGAGAATGATTGGGGTTGGTTGACAGAAGGTACAGAAGATTCCTGCCTATTCATAGATAACAACTGGTCTAGCTTTTGGGCAACCAAATCAACCTTTTCCATCTTCTGTGCCAATAAATCCATTTTATTCAACTTTTGGGTTATGGCATTGATATCCATCTTGTTCTCACACTCATCTTGGCTCTTAACTTCATAAAGCCCACCCCTCTTAGAAGGCCCAATCATTCTTTCATATGATGACAGCGAGGCATGGCTTATGGAATTTTCACTAAGTATTTCAAATAAATCGTAAGCCTCATCCTCACTCTTACTCATGAATGCTCCTCCACATGATGCATCCACCGTCTGTCTATAGTTCTCCGTCAAACCCTCATAGAATGCATGTACAATTTGCCATCTTGATAACCCATGGTGGGGGTATTTCCTCAATAAATCTTTATGTCTATCCCACGCTTCATGGATATGTTCTCCCAGGTTTTGTGTGAATCCAGTAATTGCTCTTTTCATGGTATTGGTTCGCCCTATGGGATAGAACTTCTTCAAAAATTCTTTTTACATTTCCGCCCATGTATCAATGATCCTACCCAAGGCTCCTAACCAATATTTGGCTTTATCCTTGAGAGAGAATGGGAAGAGAGTTAGCCTAAGAGCATCATCAGAGAAATTCTGGATTTTAACAGTTGAGCAGATCTGAAGGAACTCATCAAGATGTTTGTAAGGGTCTTCATTAGGATTTTAATAGAAAGATGGCAACATTTGGATAGTACTAGACTTGATTTCAAAATGAACCACCTAATTCTGAGGTGCTTGGACATAGAAAGACGGTTGATATTGATTGGGCAAGAAATAGTCATTCATTTACTTTGGAGGATCAGAATTTTCGGCCATTAGATTTTGGTGGTAAGGTCCTTGATTTTCGGTCATGAGATCTTATTGGAGATCGTTCCCTGGATACAAGACTCTCTCAATTTCTTGAATGGGTCCTAGTAGGTTTGGATGTTGAGATCTTCCACCTTACATTAACTAGGACGAAGAGAGAGATGAAAGATATTTTTTTATGATGATTTTTGTTTGTTTGTTTATTTTTTTTATTTTGACACAAATTAGCACGAAGAAAGAGATGAGATTTTTTTATTTTTATTTTTATTTTTTTTATGCAAACACAAACAAGTTGTCACACAAATTACTTAATGCCCTAGATGTGACCTAGACCTACAAATTGGGTTTCACAAAATGGCTAAAGTGAAACTTAAGTTCACCCTCAATATTTTCACCGGCCAGGTAAGGGGTGAGGTAGTGGGAGGTTTCCCCTACTTTCGTAGGGACCTAATTATGCCAAACCACTAGCCCGCTTCAGGCGTTTGCCGTCCGACCGTCTTGCCTTAGGCACCGGTTTTCATAAGAGGGTAAGCCCAAATAACACAAGAACCATAGTGTGAACCTAGGGTCAATGTCTACTGGATTTTTTTTAAGGTCTAGATGATGCAAAGATGCATGAGAATTATGATTTGTGGGCTAAGGAAGGGTGATGAAATCCCCACCTTATCTTGCTTATAGGTGTTGCCCTTAGAATATTTTAGAAATGATATGCAACAAACCAAGTTCAAACCAGGGGTTCTATGCAAGCATGAAAATGCATGAGCATGCTTTTGAAAAAATTAGAGTACTCACCTTGTCTCTCGCAATCTTCAATAATGCAATTAACAATAATTAAACAACAAAGAAAAATAAATTCTATCCTAAATGATGTATGAACTAAAATATAGAAGTGTGGGTTCTACTCTTGCAATGAAGATTTTTATTGAAGTTCAAGTGGTGATTTTTTTTATTTTTATTTAGTGAACGTATCTAACCACAAGATATGAAATGTAGAGAAATGAAATTAAAATAAAGGAGGAAAAGTTTGGATACTTACTTGAAAAGCATCCCCTTGTTCTTTTTTTTTTTTTTTGAAATGAATGACTAAATCACAAAGATGAAAGAAAGAAAGGCAAACTTACCTATGATTTTTTTTGAGTTTTCAAGTTACTTTTTCTCCACTTTTTTTCTGTAAAAAAGAAAAGAAAACTTTATTTGTACACTATAAACACAAGGAAAACAAAGTTCTTAAGTCAAAAATCATCATTCTTCTCCGGCAACGGCGCCAAAAATTGATAACGCGAAAATATATGCCGTTACTACACGCGCACTAACAATCTTAAAACCGAACTCACACAAAATGATCAAAAGAGAACGTAGTACTATGGCAAGCACAGGTCGAATCCACAGGGAAGAAGAGATTTTTAGAGTTAAAAATCTTGGAGTCCTTTAGAAAACACTTATGATTTTACTTTGCTTAAAGAAAATAGTGAAATGAAGAACAAACCAAACACTTAATTAAAAACGCCTATGATTATGCGCCTATGCGATAAAAATTATTTACATGAAGTGAAAAAAGAGATAGAAGAAGGGGGTAGAGAGGGAAGAAGATCAAGAACTAGATAAAAAAATAACTCTCTTCATTAACTTAAAAGAAAGAGTACATGAAGTGCAAGATAAGATTACAACAAAGAGGTGACAAGATTACAATGAAGTAAAATAATACAAAAGCAATAACAACAAGAGGAGCCTGAGATGTGAAGATGGTAGCAGCAATGGTGATGACGACGCCGTCCTCTCTTGGCCTTGGATCACGAACCACCTTGCGGAAGATATCGTCTACGCCGGGAGGAAGTCACCTTCGTCGTTGATGCCACCTTTAGAGGGTGAATAACTTTTAAACCAAGATGAATTAGGGGATGTCCAAGAAGAAGAAGTTGAAGAGGAGGAAGAGAGGAAGAACTTTTATGAAGACTCAGAGAGAAAAGAAGAGAATAAAGGCTTCAAAACAAAGGAATAACAGATTCTAGCACTTCGGATGAACAGTAAACTCACAGGACAACAATGTGAAAAATGGGGAATACCTTAAAAATCGGAAAGAATTAGAAGATGAGACAGAAGAAGAAGTTGTATAAAATTGAAAAACAAAGAACTTTCATGAAGATAGTAGGAGGAGAAAGTGGAAGGAAGAGAGAGAAATAATGGGAAGAACAGAGAGGAACACTGATTCGTAGATGAACAGGATAGCATAGTGAAAAATAAGAAATAGCATGAAAACCAGAAGGGATTGGAAGATGATGTTGAATAAGACGTTGTAGAGAACTTAAAAATAAAGAACTTTTGTGAAGAAAGTAAGAGGAGAATATAGACGGAGGAAGGAGAAAATAAGGAAGAACAGAGAAGAATGTAGTCTAAAAATGCACAGGACAGAACAGTAAAGGACACAAAATACCTTGCAAACCAGAAGGAATTGGAAGATGATGCAGACGGAGAAGTTGTGGAAGACTTAAAACCAAAGAACTTTCATGAAGAGTGCACGAACAGAAAATGAATGGAAGTGGGAGAACTCGGCGACCTAAGGTTGGGAGAGAAATTGCCTAAAGAAGAACTCCCTTCTCCTGCTTGTCATGGGCTATTTATAGGAAAAGTTGGGTCAATGGAGGGTGGAGATTATATCAAAAGGAGATGGATGGCTGAGATTTAGGTAGAAGATGATGTATGGGGAAAAGAAAAAGGAGGTGGGCAGCCCCTTTCTTGGACTTTGGACACCCCATTTCCCAAGGCTCATCATGTCTCCCCTTTATTTCAAACTTTGAATGTCCTTTTTCTCATTTTCAAACTTAAACTTTGAATTCCTTCGTTTCAAACTTTGAATTCAAAATTTTAAACTTTCTTTTCCCTCCAACCAAAATATTTTGAATTCTTTATTTGACTTGATCAAAGTGGTGATGATAGTTTTACCCCCGGCTTCTTTTGCAATTACCTTCGGTGTCCTGCACACACATAATTGTAATCTAGTCCATAAAACTTACCATAATGTGCACATAAATCTCAAATGCTCATAGTTATGTAATGGAGAATTAATGCCCATGACCCTCAAATTCAATTTATTAAATAATATCAACAAATTAATCAATTTACGTGAAAGTTTCAATTTAAATGCGGAGTTGAGGTTAACTATGAAATAGGTATAATTGCCTAATTATATGCACATAAAATAGTGTACATGCGATGAATTACTATAGAAAATGGACACTTATCACTGGCCATCACCTTCGGCCTCATAATACTCATCAGCTAGCTCCAGATCTGCTTCATAGCTGACTAACACGAGATCCGTAGGGGTGGCGTCCTCGGCCTGTGTGTCCCCAATGACAAGGGATGGGCGAGTGGGACACTGGTTGGCGAAATGGCCAAAACCATTGCAGCGATAACACTGCTGCCGTGATCCACTAGGCTCCCCAATCAAAGGTCCTTTCCCTTTATCCTCCCAATGGATAGGAGGTGAAGGCAACAAGGGACGAGCAGGAGGTGCGGGTGTCGGTGGACGGGCGATGGGTGCCGTAAGTTGTTGGGGACGAGGAAGGTCCCTCGGAGGTGGAGGGCGAGGCCTAGGAGCGAACGGCTCGGGGCGCGTGGGCTCCTGAGGTCGGGCTATGGGGGCCCTCGGGTACGTGCCAGAAGAGCCAGGGGGCTCGACACTACGAAGGGTAAAGGAGCCCAACCGATGGGTAGACTCAAACTCGGCCTCAAATTGCTCCAATTCGAGAGCAACCTGATACGCCTGTTCCAAAGTGGTCACATTGCGGCGAAAAAGTTCATATTGATAGTTTGGCCACAGACCTCTCCGAAAGCGTGATGTGGTCATGGTGCTCTCTTCCGTAACTCCACATCGTAAATAATACTCATCAAACTCAGCGGTGTACTCGGTCACAGATCGGTTCCCTTGGGAGAGACTTTGCCATTTGTCTATGAGACGTTGGTGATATGAGGCAGGAAGGTGCTTCTCCCTCAATTTCATTTTCATGTCATCCCAAGTGCTGATCGGGGGTTGACGTCGCTGATTTAGCAGGCTCTCCACATTGGTCCAATAAGTTTGGGCCTGCCCATGCAGCTTCATCTTCATGTATCGAACTCTCCGGTGGTCCGTCATCTCAAACCACTCAAAGTACCGGTCCATGCCGGCCTCCTAATCTAAATAGACCTTCAGGTCCAAGGACCCGCTAAAAAGGGGAGGGTCCGCACGCACGCTCCGAAGAACGCGGTCGTCATCATCGTCATCACGATTCCGTCGTTGGTTATGATGACCATATCTCCCTTGCTCATTATCAGATGCATAGTCAGCCACCTCATGCACCTGTTGCCTCCCAACATCTACCGCCTGAGATCTTGGCGCAGCAGGTTACTGAGCCGGCTCCTGTTGACCATTGGTCGGCGCGGGTTGCGCCGCCGCTGGGGCCCTCTCGAGGACGGTAATCCTCCCTACAAGACCCTGGATCGACTGGTCCGAAGCTTCGGCCCGATCTTCGAGCGCTTTCATCCTCCCTTCTAGATGCATTCCTACACCATCTAGACGTGTACTAAGGCCATCCATACGCGTATCGAGACGATCCATGAGGGCTCGGAACATCTCGGCCGTCGAAGGCTCATCGGAGCTACGGGCTCGAGAATCCGCCATAGGTGGAGGTGGCGAGTATTGGGTACGTCGACGGGTGGGCATGCAAAGACACATGATCTAGGAGACACAAACTAATGCAAACACCGACTAATGCACCTAGACCTAAACCAATATCCGGTATGTGGTGGAGTTAATCGATCCGAAGATCACTCGCGTAACTGTGCGACCTTCCCGATAGGCGTAGCCTAACGTTCGGACAACACCTTTTAAAATACCAGATTATCAGGATGAAATGCAATTTTAAAACAATTTTTTTTAAAATAATGATGATCCTAGACTCGACTTAGACCGTGCAAGACTTATGCAACGACTACCCTAGACTCGACTTCTCTGATACCAAACTGATGCGGGACGGACACGGAAACCAATTCTAAGTGATGTGGACCTTGGACTCTAAATGCAGACATGACCAGCAACATACAATAATGGAGACGCTTTGGCCCGATAAGAGTTCTTATGGGCTATACGTTGCTAACAGAAACGTAAGCTCACTCGTCGTCCCAAGCGAGGGGAAACGCGGATCCGCGCGATTGAGAAACTGGCAGAGTCAAGGGTGGTCGACTCACTTCCGTGCTCGGATCGAGCCACGGGACGGGTCACTCTCTCGCTCACAGTAGTGACATGGACTCACGGGCTAGGTTCCTATCGCACACAGCAGTGGCACACGACCATATACTAGCTAAGCAAGTAAATGCCAAGAAGTCGAGATCGTTACCTCCACGCTCTCGGCGTGGGGAAGACAACCCCGGCCAATCCTGTACTCCCGGTTAAACAAATACATTGCGGTACAAAGATTTGACCCACTCCACGTAGGGAGGTAATAGGTCACATGTGGGGCCTGGGAGTTGCGGGAATTGGGTTGACGGGCAGCATCTTGATGTCGTCTGTCGGCGCCGAAACCCGCGTTTTAGTGCTATCTGGATGGCGCGATCTACGGGTTCTTGGGGCCCACGCACTGCCCCGTCATCTGGACCTGAGGGAGTGAGTCCCACTCTGATGGTGACCTCTGATGGCACACTTCCCTGGACGGCGACCGGGCTGGAACATCGGTCGGAGGCCGATCGGCTCCGATCTCCAAGTCTTGGAGTTCCTGCCCACGGATATGTGGCTTCTGTTTTGCCGGGTGCGATCCGGCGAGATATGCTGCTGCGATCACTCTCGACATCGAATCGACGCGCAAGAGATATCGTTGGAAAGCTCTTTCGAAGTACTTCGACCCTCTATGACTCCAGACACCTCGTTGGAATCGTGCTTCTGATGGGGGATTTTAGAACTAGACTGATCTCAGTTTTAGATCTAGCCGGGCAGAACTGAAGTTTCCTGAGAGTTGGCATTGACCGTAGGGTAGTCCTCTGATTCAGACCTCAAGCTCTTCATGAACGTTGTAGAGGGGAGAGATAGGAAAACGGAAATAATTCTTATGACCGATTTGGTGGAGGTTTGGATGGGGAAAGGTATTTTATACTGGTGGGTGGTCGGATCTGGACAGAGGCAGATAGAACTGAGTGGAGATCTGAAAGTGATTTTTAGAAAATAGGTGAAGGCCTTTAGAAATTCTACAAAAATTCTTGGATGGAGGGAGTGTTGGACAGAACCTCCAGTAAAATTGGGGGCACAAGAAAAAAATCAAGAAGAGGTCCGAAGAGTGGAATCTCAGAGCTACTGTGAATCTAGACTGAAAGTTGGCAGATCTGGATGGAAAGGAAGAATGAAAATGGAAAATTGCAAAATGGAAGCTAGAAGCCCAACCAAAATTTATGGGACGTTGTGAAGACCCCTGGAACTCACCCTGAAAGTTTGGGCTCCAGATGAACTCGTGGCGTAGGGTTAAAAATCCGAGAATGGCCTGTTGTCACCCGATTGGCAGAATACCGACGGAGGCGGTGGCGGTGCAACGACGGCTCGATGGCGGCGGCGGCGGCAACGACGAACTCCACACCAGATAGATGAGGCTTCCCACCTCAGAACACAGCCTTCCCAGCTGCAAGAAGAAGAGAGGAGAGTGAGAGAGAGGGGCGACCCTTGCTAGGCTCCAACAAAATTCAAGATTTCTTATGCATTAATTCCACTCAAAATAGAAATACAAGGTATTTATGTGAAATGACAAAAGACACTAATTAACCCTAGATCTAGGGTTGGGGAGGGTAAAAGTGCGAGTCCACATTTTTATTCTCCCATGTGATTTGGAATCAATTAAAATAAACCTAATATAATATACTAAATGGGGGGCGCCCCCTTGACTAGAATGCCTCCTTCTTGGACTTTGTTAACATCTTGTCCCCCCCTTGGTCCACTCTTCTATAAGCCCACTATTGGAAGGTTGACTGACCCCACATGGGCCCTAGAGATGAGGTGGATCAATGGGGAAGAGGTAGGGGGGCCCGCGGGACCAGGGTGGTCCCAAATTACAAATAAACCCTTAGTACAATCTGTATTACAATTCGAATAAAAACCAATAAACACACATGACATACAAATAAAGTCTCAATAAATACTATAAATATCGAGAATCAAGGGGGAGTCTCTAGGCTAACTCCGAGCCAGATACAATCCGATGTAGCCCGAGTGGTGCTCCTCGTACGGTACCGACAGCTCGTCGGTTCGTGCTTCTCGCTCGCCCTGGTGTCCGCACCACCAAGCCTTCATTGAAGACAGGAGCAGCCGCCCTCCTGGATCCTTGCGCTTGTCGCCGCGGTGCTCGGGAGCATCTCCCCGAGCAATCTGCTTGCCCTGGTCTCGCGCACAAGAAGGGTCCCCAGAAACTTGGAGTTCACTAGGGGCAGACGTCTCCTCCAGATCGACGATCTCCTACTCCGACGGCTGTTCCCCCTCGTCGTTCGCCTGCCTAGAATCTGAGCAGCGAAAGTCAGGACATTAGAAGAGAGCCTACCTGCTCGGCCCGAAAGTAGCGACGCGGGACCCTAAGGTTCTTACCTTGAGACAACAATGCACGGGAGGGATAATCCTCGATATTGACCGCAATCATCAACTCTGTGGTTGACCGGTGATTGTCTTGGAGAACCCTAATCTCCTACTCTAGTTCCAAAGGAACCGTAGCCTGCTTCGGGGGGATAGACGGATGAAAATTAACCGCCGTCGAGAAATCCCAGGGGGCGTCATCCACAAACGAACCCACCCAAAAAAATTAGGTCTTCCACCCCTTGTGAGAAGAATCTTTGGCGGAAAGTGACACGCAGCTCCTTCCCCTCCTCGCCTGAAGATAGAAGAAGCCCTTACCCGCGTGGATCTGCTCCTTCAACTCAAAGAAAGAATTAAAAAGTTCCAAAGAAGTGTGAAGCCCGCACGAGTGGCAGAGGAAGATGAAAGAGAAGATGAAAGTATATGAGTTGGAGACCAATTGGATAGGAGCATGTCGAAAAAATTAAAGTAACCGCACGACAAAGGGGTGGAGAGGGAGGCGAAGCCCACACTTCCTAGCCAAAAGGAAAGCACAGAAGAGGCCCAGATGGTAGGACAAGCTGGATTCATGAGGCTGCGACGGAGAGAAAAAATACTTCCACGGCAGCCCATATCACTTTTCAATCCTCTTTACTTCGGCTTCGCCCAGCTCGCTGCGCATGGGATGCTCAGGCTGAGGCACCAAACTTCCTGCCCCTGGCCCGGCTACGCCTATCTCGATCGAAGGATGTTGCTACGCCATGGAAGAAAGAGAGGAACTGGAAGAGAAGGAAAAGAGCACCGAATCGAACGATTGATGCGGGACGGGATGCGAACCTGGGACTCTAGCTCGCGGACGTCCCTAAGTGAGGGAAACAAGGGATCTTGCGCGGTTGGGAAATCGACAATGAGCCTCGGGTATCGGCTTTTCCGCGTGTACTCGGATTGAGTCACGGGACGGGTCACACTCACTCTCTCGCAGCGGTGATTGAAATAATATAACGAGCTAGTTATCCTATCACTCTAGCAGCGGCAATCAAAAATATACGAGTAAAGCAAAAGCCAAAAGAGGAGGGTGACGAGTTTACCTCCACGCTCCGGGCGTGGGAAAGACGACCCCAGCCGAAGCTCGTACTCCTGGTGTACAAATATTAACAATAATTACAGAAATGAATTTATCGTCCAATCCACGCAGGGAGGTAAAGGGCTACAATGTGAGACCCGAGAGTAGCGAACTCGGGTTGAGGGGCTACGATCTGGAATGCTCCCGGGCCAGAGACGGGCTGCTGGTCTGGCTAGGTTCTGCGGGGCCCGTAGACAGTAGGTGGGGCCGGCAGCTGGGACGGTGGTACCTAGGCATCTCCTTACTGCAGTGGCTTGCTGGGACGTTGCCGATGGGTTGCCGAGAGGTCTCCGTGAGCGGCGGTCGCCGAAGGTATCCCGACGTATTTTATCGAGATTTCCCCATGGACTGAGTTGCTGGCCTGTCCACGGATCTAAACTGCGCGCCTCCATGAAAAGAATTTCTGCGGCCAGATCCGATATCGGATCGACGCAAAATGGGTACCGATGGATAGAGGACTCAAAGGGCTACAACTTATAATTTTCTCATATCCAGCAAGTGAATGGATTGAAAATGAAAATGACTGTCCCTCAAAGGTTTCTGCTGGCTCGGACTGACAGACACACATGACAGACTGAGTTTTCCCTGAAAATGAATTTTGACCGAAGGGAAAATAATAGATCTTGACTCAAGAAAAAATATGGTGGAAATGGGGGTATGTGAGGGACACGTATGATTTTTTTGCAGATTTTAGGAGATGTATAAGGGGGGGAAATAGAAGAACAGACTCCTATCCAGCAGATCTGCTGATTGGCAGACTGTCAGGGGTGGAATAAAAAATATGGAAAAAATACTAAATGACCTCTGATTGACAAGAAATTTAAAATGAAGACTAGGGATAACAAGAAGAACAAACACTCAAAATTGCAGCTCGATCAAATCTCCTGATTGGGAGATAAAAATCGGGATTCATCCTTCTGTCCTGATCTGGACAGAACTTCGACGTGGTGGCGGTGGCGGTGCGACGGCGGCTCGATGGCAGCGGCGGCGGTGGTGCTGAGCTTCTCACTCAGAGAGGGGGAAGGGAGGAGGCTTCACACCTCAAGAAATTCATAGAACTCCATCTGCAAGGGGGATGGGAGAGAGAAAGGGGTGCCCTTGGGCTTGCTCTTGGCAAAAATGCTTAATTCTTCATTAAAATCTCTAATGACACTATACATAGGCTTATATAGAGAATGGCAAGGGGTGGTGGCTAGAAATTTCATGGGAGAGAGGGGAGGGGTAAACTAGGGATAGTATTTTTCTCCCATCTGGTGAAATGACCAAATTAAAAAAGAATATAACATGGAATAAACTATATTATAAGGGGGAAGCATCTTGGACTTTGCTTGGTCTAAGTTTGAATTTTCTTCCACCTTGTCCCCCCTTGGTCCAAGTCCAATCTTGGACTTTGAACCAGCCCCACATGGGCCCTAGAACCTAGGTGGACCAATGGGAAAGAGGGTGGGGGACCCTGTTGAACCCACTGGCAATTTACATAGAAACCCAAAGACTTTAAAGACTAACCCTTTGGCTTATAATGCCTTACAATTGCAAACCCAATTAGCCAAGGGTATAAATACAAACAAAAGGACACAAATGTAAAATAAAAATGTTACTGCCCGGTGTTGATTCCCATCAATTCTCCTCGGGTGGGAAGAACTCGACCCTGTCGAGTATGGGGTGCGGCAGCTCGTGTGGCTCCTGCAAATCTGTCACCGACCTGGAAGCGCGGAGTACGCTCCACTCCAAGTAATCGTCACCTGCTCATCTCATATATATTCGATATGCACACGCTACTGTGGGAATGAGGCTTAGTGGTGGACACTCCGAGGTGGGGTCACTCTCAAAGGAAGGAGATGGCCCAATGACTTACTAGGAATCACCACTGGGTCCCTGTACGTGACTAGATCCGAGACATAGAATAGTAGAGCCGATCTCAAATTCTGGCAAGTCTACAACGTACGCAATGGATCCGACTTGCCTCGTACTCGAAAGGGACTGATAATGTGAGCGTACAAAAGATCGACTCAACTCGATGCATGCAGACTCTGAACAAAAGGAAAACACACGTCTATGTCCTAGACAACCCTAACACTATGCAGACCGATGCATATGCAATGGTGGACTAGGACATCCGAATGTGTGCCATGCATACACTTGATGCAATCGGTGGTTGGCGGAATGGGAGACGCCTAGACATCCTAATATGCCCCTAGCATGCGGCTGCATGTTGGATTTGGGAGACTTGGGAGGGCTAGGAGAACTAAAACTACCTTCTTCATCACCCCTATATGATGACCGTGGAATGGTCCCCTGCCTGAGAGTAAGTGGACTGGCCTGTGGGGAAGGGGTGTGGTAGTGGACTCCCGGGAAGAAGGGGAGTAGATATGGTGGGCCAAGAGGCTCCGTGGGGAAAGGGTCAAAGGGATCAAAGAAACTGTGACCCCTTGAGGTGGGTTCCCACAAGTCACGATCCCATGTGTGGAATTCTTGAAGGTGTAAATGGTCACCTTCATCCATTGTGGTGGGTGGGACGGTGATCTCATGTAGACAATATGGTTCCTCCATCGGGAAAAGTGGAAAGAAATACGACTCAGTCGGCATAGGGAGGAATAAAAGGATCTCTGTGGTGACATGACCCATGGTACACAAGGAGGCAATAGACCCCAAAGTGGGATGGGTGAAGCTACGACCTGTGGGTCGGTTGAACCCTGGGGCCAATAAGTGCGTCAACTGCAACTGTCGGTCTAATCCCTTAAGCAGGTCATCCGATGTATCAACATGGTGACTAGACCGGAATGTGGTATGGAATGAATTGACTGGCACTAAAGGTAGTGTGGGGTCCATGGATGGATAGCATGATGCTCTATGGACTAAGCCTATCTTGAGCCAACTAAGTAGTGGGACGGTGATGAAAAGCTTTCCTGTTAGAAACACGGGTGGCTCCGGCTGAGGTAGCTTCGAATAAAGATCGGAAGGTGGGGGTGGGGGCAAAGGAGCTCTCATGGGTGGGGAAGGACTGTCCTCTCGGAGGGGAAGAGGTCCTTGGGACCCTATAGGTGGGGCCCGGTTGGGGCTACCGGCTATGACCTCCCTAGGCTCGGGTATGGCTACCTCCTGTCTCGGAGGTGGGCAAGGGGAGACCAATGACTCAATATAAGCACACCTCCTATCCACCCGATCCGAGATCATTTGCACAAGTTCGGCAACGGTGCGGGTTGGAGTAGGGGTATCGTGGTGGATTCACCCGTAATCAACCGGCCTAGGCTTGGGTCTAGGCTCTACTACGTGTGTGGCTCTTTGCCTCCGACTATGACAACCCCGATGGGAGGTGACTAGGTGAGGAAGGTTGGAGGTGGTTGGGTGGGGCTGGTTGGGGAGGACCAGGTGGGGAAGGTAGACACTCCTAAGCTCCCTCTTCATGTCCCACCATGACTCCATGGGCCATTGCCTCCTAACTTCCCTTAAGCGTTCAATGTCGTCCCATTTTTTGGCGACTTCATGAAGAAGCCGCTCCTTAGCAAAAGTGAATTTCGCGGCCTCGGACATGGGGTAATAATCAAAGTATTTGTCCATAGCGGCTTCCTAATGTCGGTAGTCGCTCGGGACCTTGGAGCCATGAAAGTTCGAGGCCTCGGGCCTAAAGAAGGAGATAGGATGGTTTTCAAACCCATGGGTGTGCCAACGGTCATATCACCTGGGCGACCGAGAGTCCATTGGAAATGGGGAACTACAAGATGGACATGCCAACACTTGGACAAGACACTAGACACGACTCTAAAATGCGTTGCAAAGTTGGAATGCCGACTCGACTACAAAACTAGACTAAACCAATAGACGGTACATGGCGGAGTTACGGGATCCGAAGATCCTCTCTCGTAAATGTGCGACCTTCCGGGTAGGCGTAACCTAACGTTCGGGTAACACCTTTTGATATACCGAATAAAGGAATACAAATGTAACCTTGGACCGACTTAGACTTAGACTCTTTTTTTTTTGTTTTAAACAACGACTACCCTAGACTCAACCTTCTTCTCTGATACCAATTTGATGCGAGACAGATTGTGAACCTGGGACTCTAGCTCACAACTCGTCCCTAAGCGAGGGAAACGCGGGATCGTGCGCGATTGGAAAACTGGCAATGAGCCTCGGGTATCGACTTTTTCGCGTGTACTCGGATTGAGTCACGGGACGGGTCACACTCACTCTCTCGCAACGGTGATTGAAATAATATAAGGAGCTAGTTATCCTATCACTCCAGCAGCGGCATTCAAAAATATACGAGTAAAGCAAATGCCAAAAGAGGAGGGTGGCAAGTTTACCTCCACGCTCCGGGCGTGGCGAAGATGACCCCGGCCGTAGCTCGTACTCCTGGTGTACAAATATTAACAATAATTACATAAATGAATTTATCGCCCACTCCACGCAGAGAGGTAAAGGGCTACAATGTGGGACCCAGGAGTAGCGAACTCGGGGTGACGGGCTGCGATCTGGAACACTCTTGGACCGGAGACGGGCTGCTGGTCCGGCTCGGTTCTGCGGGGCCCGCGGATAGCAGGTGGGGCCGGCTACTGGGATAGCGGTACCCGGGCATCTCTTTACTGTGGCAGCTTGCTGTGACGTTGCTGATGGGTTGCCGAGCGGTCTCCGGGAGCGGCGGTCGTCGAAGGTATCCCGGCATATTTTACTGGGATTTACCCGTGGGCTAAGTTACTGGCCTATCCACGGATCTAAACTGCGTGCCTCTACGAAAAGAATTTCGGCGGCCAGATCCGATGTTGGATCGACGTAAAATTGGTACCGATGGATAGAGGACTCAAAGGGCTACAACATATAATTTTCTCAGATCCATCAAGTGAATGAATTGAAAATGAAAACGACTGTCCCTCAAAGGTTTCTGCTGGCTCGGACTGACAGACACACATGATAGACTGAGTTTTCCCTAAAAATGAATTTTGACCGAAGGGAAAATCATAAATCTAGACTCCATACAAATTATGGTGGAAGGGGGGTATGTGAAGGACACGTATGATGGTTTTGCGGATTTTAGGAGATGTATTAGGGGACGGGAAATATAGAAGAACATGCTCCTATCCTGCAGATCTGCTGATTGGTAGACTGTTAGGGGTGGAACAAAAAATACCGAAAAAATACTAATTGATCTCTGATTGACACAAAATTTAAAATGGAGACTGGGGATAACAAGAAGAATAAATAATAAAAATTGTAGCTCGATCAAATCTCCTTAGTTGGAGATAAAAATCGGGCTTCAACCTTCTATACTGATCTGGATAGAACTTCGACGCAGTGGCGGTGGTGGTGCGACGGCGGCTCGATGGCGACGGCGGCGGTGGTGCTGAGCTTCTCACTCAAAGAGGGGGAGGGGAGGAGACTTCACACCTCAAGAAATTTGCAGAACTCCATCTGCAAGGGGGGTGGGAGAGAGAAAGGGGTGCCCTTGGGCTTGCTCTTGGCAAAAATGCTTAATTCTTCATTAAAATCTCTAATGACACTATACATAGTCTTATATAGAGAATGGCAAGGGGTGGGGGGCTGGGAATTTCGTTGGAGAGAGGGGAGGGGTAAACTAGGGATATCGTTTTCTTCCCCCATGTGATCAAATGACCAAATTAAATAAAAATACAACATGGAATAAACTATATTATAAGGGGGAAGCATCTTGGACTTTCCTTGGTTCAAGTTTGAATTTTCTTCCACCTTGTCCCCCCTTTGTCCAAGTCTAATCTTAGACTTTGAACCAGCCCCACATGAGCCCTAGAACCTAGGTGGACCAATGGGAAAAAGGGTGGGGGACCTTGCTGGACCCACTGGCAATTTACATAGAAACCTAAAGACTTTAAAGACTAACCCTTTGGCTTATAATGCCTTACAATTGCAAACCCAATTAGCCAAGGGTATAAATACAAAGAAAAGGATACATGAAGAAATAAAAATGTTAGTGCCCGGTGTTGATTCCCATCAACGATTCGGGAGGAGGTGGAAGCTGGCGAATCGCCGCCGCCGTAATCTCTGCTAGCTCCGGAAAGGCCTCCACGAGTCGCTGCTCTTCCTGATCCCTCTCGCGACGCATGAGCCCTTCCGAAATACCAGTGCGATAGAAAAATGAAGCCTAACGAAGGCGGTTTGGAACACAAGCACGCCCAATATTTATCTCCCCATGAACTTGGCCGGAAATGACGCGACGTTTTGAAACCCAAGGAGGTGGTTCCTCACATCGACTCAAAAGAGTCATCATTACAGGCAAACTCCCAAGACATCCGCATTAAGTGGCCCCTGTCGGAGATAATTTCCCACCCAAACCGAGCCACCAATGTCATCCCCATAACTACTACTCATCCGAGCCCAATCTTGGCTCGGGAGTAGGAGGGGGACAACTAGAGAGGGGGAAAACCTGCCGCCCGAGAGCACTGCCCAACTACGTCCAATTCGACCAAACCAGGCCCAGCACCCCAAAGTGACAGCCCCATTTTGGGCCCACTTACTTCAAGCCCAAAAACCCACTCGGAGCAGCACTTCCTAGACGGCCCTCATGTCCGGAAGTCTGAGCGACAGATCGATCGAGAGATCCCCTGCGGGGACCCGACATGGCCTACCCGAGCTATACACTCATCCCTCAGGATAAGATCTCGAGCAAGCGCCTCTGGCTCGGACCGACTATTGGAAGCTCAACCAGGCGTTCGTTATGCATCCAACAGGAGCAGGGAACTCCAAGAGATAGGAGAGAGCAAGAGTCCTTATGCCATAAAGAGCCCACTACGAGGACGTAACTCCTTGAAACCCCCTCAGCTCCCTGGACAGTTACGATAAATGGATTTCTATATAAACTCCAGGGAGACCCTCTGAGAGGAAAAAAGGCATCGATCCTTAGAGCAAACCACCACACCTCTTGGTGGAGAATAATCTCTCACCCCCTCTGTTGTGTCCCTGTGGTTTTGATGATAACAAACACCATAAGTCAAATGTCAGACATCATAAAAAGTCAAACACCTTGATGTCACACGAGGTCGAGGAAGGACTTCAAACTGTCAGCCGGAGAGCAGGAAGGCGAGGTGACTAGAGAAGAATGGAGGAGCTCGACCGGGGCCTCACACCCATCCCCATCTCAGGGACGATGCAGTCGTGCTCTTCAATTCTTCTCTGTGGTGATGGCGGTTGCATGTGTTGCAGTTGGCATGGCTGTGGTGGCGGTGGTGATGGATGACGACGGCGGTTGAACGGTGAAGGAGGAAGATCGTGGAGCTTCGATGGGGCTTCACACCCGTCCTCTTCTCGAAGACGATGCACCGAAGCTTCACGGACGACCTCCATGGCGGGGCCAAGTGGGGTTGGGCCTCTCAGCCAGGGTTCCAAAAATCTTGAAGAACACTCATAGCCATAGCTAAACTGGTTTTTTCTTCATTCTACTACTTCAAATAAGGACTACAAGACTTTTTTTATAGACTTCACAAAGAAGATCAAAGGAAAAACTCTAAGACTCTTTCATGCCTATAAATATGAAAAGACACCTATGACTCATTATAACTCTCTTAAAAACTCTAAGACTCTTTAATGCCTAGAAATATGAAAAGACATCTATGACTCATTATAACTCCCCTAAAAACTCTAACACTCTTTGATGCCTAGAAATATGAAAAGACACCTATGACTCATTATAACTCCCTTAAAGACACTAGGGGATATCAAAAGATAAACTTCAAAGACCCTTATGTAAAATAAAAAAAATTACAAATATTTTAAGACAGACGATCAAGTCCGATGTCGATGACGATCCCGTCAAACCCCTCCGCTTGGAGAGGGTTCGACCTCGAACCTCGTAGCTCAGGATCCCGGTCTGATGGAACAGCCCAGTTCCCTAAGCTCTGATACCATTTGATGTGACACGAGGTCGAGGAAGGACTTCAAACTGTCAGTCGGAGAGCAGGAAGGCGAGGTGACTAGAGAAGAACGGAGGAGCTCGGCCGGGGCCTCACACCCATCCCCATCTCAGGGATGACGTAGTCACGCTCTTCAATTCTTCTCTGTGGTGATATCGGTTGCAGGCGTTGCAGTTGGCACGACAGTGGTGGGGGTGGTGATGGACGACGATGGCAGTTGAACGGTGAAGGAGGAAGATCGTGGAGCTTCGATGGGGCTTCACACCCGTCCTCTTCTCGAAGATGATGCAACGGAGCTTCACGGACGACCTCTATGGTGGGGCTAAGTGGGGTTGGGCCTCTCACCCGGGGTTCCAAAAATCTGGAAGAACACTCATAGCCATAGCTAAACTTGTTTTTTCTTCATTCTATTGCTTCAAATAAGGACTACAAGACTTTTTTTATAGACTTCACAAAGAAGATCAAAGGACAAACTCTAAGACTCTTTAATGCCTAGAAATATGAAAAGACACCTATTACTCATTATAACTCTCTTAAAAACTCTAAGACTCTTTAATGCCTAGAAATATGAAAAGACACCTATGACTCATTATGACTCCCTTAAAAACTCCAAGACTCTTTGATGCCAAGAAATATGAAAAGACACCTATGACTCATTATAACTCCCTTAAAGACACTTAGGGATATCAAAAGACAAACTTCAAAGACCCTTATGTAAAATAAAAAAAAATCACAAATATTTTAAGACGGAAGATCAAGTCCGATGTCGATGATGATCCTGTCACACCTTAAATCAAATAGAATTTGTCTGAAGCACTCATGAGTCTGTGCATTGGAGTTTGTGCACTTCAATCATTGGAATCTGTGTGTCTGCATGAAGACTTTGTATGCTGCTATCGAGTCTAAGCACAAGGTCTGAGCACATTTCAGCCAGCACAGTAGAAAGTCAGTGCACCCTTTGCAAGCGTAGAACAAATGCACATAAAGGTCGAAGCTAGTTACTGTTCACAGAATAAAGGTCAGTGCTAGTTTGTCTTTCTACCACACACTAGGTCTGTGCAGATTTTGTCTTGACCATACACAAGGTTGTTGGGTTCGGTGCAAATATTCAGAGGGGGGGTGAATGAATATAGCCCTTTATAAATCTTTCGCCCAATTAAAATATGATGCTCACTAGAATTACTAGTTCGTAAACTAGACAAGCTTAAATGCTAATGGGCAGATGCGGAACTGAACAAACACACATTAAGATCACTAGAGTGCTAACAAGAAAGATTTAGATAAAATATAGTTCAACTAGAATTTCGCTCTCTTGACAAATTAAAGCACTCTAAGAAGACTAATTAACTCTTCTGCTCAACCAGAAGCCAAACACCTGGAGCGCCCCTATGCATTCATCTAGCGGAAGCAAACCATAAGCAATCAAACCACAATGCAAGAGGGGTTTTTAGGTGGTTCGGTCCTGCAGACCTACATCCACCCCACACTCAACCCGAGTGTGGATTCCGCTGACTCACAGCTTGAACAGCTGGGCATCACAGCTTGCCTACAACCGCTGGGCCTCACAGCTTGCCGTCGAGTGGAATCCACCACTGCAACCGCTGGGGATTACAGCTTACCCGTCCAGTGTAAACCTCCACTGCCCGCTGAGCAACACAGCTTGCTGTCCAGAGGAGTCCTCCTCTGCAAACCGCTGGCTAACAGCTTGAAAGAAAATGTAAAATAGAAAACAAAAGACAAGATAACAGCATCGGAAAGCTGTAAACGAAAAGCACAATGTGGCTCTTAAAGAGCTGGATGGCCTGGATTTGATCCACGGTCCATCAAGAACAGATCTCCCTCGATCTCACTCTCTTTCTTCACTCTGTCTCTTCTCAACTCCTTCACGTCTGCTTCTCTCCTCTTTTCTTTCTCTTCACACTCTGCTCGAGCTCTCTATCTCTCACTTTTTCTCTTCTGCTTCTTCTCTCTTTCTTTTCTTCTTCTTCTGCTGGATCGTGGAAGCTCTCTCTCCTTCTAATTCTTCTCTCAGCTTCTGCTCTCTGGCTTCGATCACGATCAGCCTCCATCTGAAGACGAAGGCTCCATTATATACCAGCAGCAGCAACAGCAGGGCGCGTGTGGCTTCCACAGTTCCCGCCCTAAGAATTCAGACCACGTGGCAGCATCCAGCAGGCTGTCAGTACACGTGTCCTCATCTGGGCATTCTCCTTATCCTTGGATCACGTGCCCAGCACCAGTACGCTCAGCAACTGGAGTTAGATGGCGTCAACTCACTTGCTCCAAGGAGTTGACGCAGCCATCAGAGATCTTCAACCTTTTTAACTACTGCATCGACTCCATCAGCCTGCTGCGTTGACGCATTGAAGACAGCCAGAGATAAGTTGCCCCTTTCTTGAACTACTGCATCGACGCTACCAGTTGGTGGCGTTGACGCACGAACATGTACATTTGTATACTGGAGTCTCTTTAGCTGTTGCGTCGACGCTGCTCAATTGTGGCGTTGACGCAGTGGAATAGCCTGTGAAGCTGAATGCTTCTTCAACTACTGCGTCGACGCTGCTTGATCAATGCGTTGACGCACCAGAGTAATCCACCAGCTTCTTTCTTGATTGTTTGAACTGCTGCGTCCACGCCACTTGATCAAGGCGTTGACGCATTGGTGTGTTCCAACAGCTGAAATTGGATGTCTACATCCCTCTTGCGTTAAGGGGTTCATTAGCCTCTTCAGTCCCTGTCAGACAGATGAAACGAAGTCATTAGTTCTAAGTCTATGCATTGCATTGTATAGACTTTGCTGTGAAGGCGAAAGCAATGTAAAGTATGCACAACGCAGTGTATAGACTTAATGAATACAAAGGCTTCATAAGCCTCAGATGAAGGCAGGCGCTGTGTAGACTTTGAACCAGTGTACAGACTTGTAAGCATGAGCCAATAAATAGACTTGAAACGCTTAAGGCGTTGTACAGACTTGTTGAGGCTCAAGCAGTGTACAGACTTCGAAGATCCACTGTGGATGTATAGACTTGATCATCCAGCAATGTATAGGCTTTCAATGTGAAGACTTGAATATGTGAAAGCTACAGTGAATGAGTGTACACACTTGACCAGATCAAGGGCAATTCGGATGTACAGACTCTGAGGATCAAAACCAACGGCTGTACAGACTTAGAATATTAAGACTGATGTACAGACTTCATGCGTTGACGCTGTACACTTGAGGATGCTCACAGCGTTGACGCTGCATGAGACGTAGGCTGTACAGACTTAGCATATGAAGACTGATGCATGAACAGTAATGCTTAGACTTGCATGAGACGCTCGGATGTATAGACATGGAGACTTAGCCTATGCATAAGACGCTAAGTGCGACGGTCTAGTGTATGGACTTAGTCTCACAGCGAATGCAGGCAGTGTACATGCTTGTGTCCACTTGAGACGCTGAAGGAGACGGTCCAATGTATGGACTTCAACTCAAGCGACCAAATCAACAATGCAATGTGCAGACTTCGCCTGAGACAATGCATGAGACAGACGATGTATAGACTTCAGCAATAATGCATGACTGTATAGACTTGTGTTCTCAACGAAACACAAACACAACACAATGTATAGACTATGCTGAGTGTCTAGACTTGTGAGATGCATAGAACACACATAGGCTGTATAGACTTGGAAACCAATGCACACGGCTGACAGACATGAAGTGAACTTGAATGAACATGATGTACAGACTTCAAAATAAATGAACATGATGTATAGACTTTGGACTCCAAGGGCGATGTATGGACTTTCATATGAAAGGCTGTACAGACTTTGAAGTCTGGGGGCGTCGACGCATGATGCATGAGACACACTTGCTGCGTTGACGCTGCATGACTTGCGAAATGCATAGAACATACAGAGGCTGCAATGCACCGATCTTAATACAAGCACAAAACACTTTATGCACTCTCATGCATTCTCCACAGAATATATCAGTTATATGCATTCAGATTGTTATGATTCAATGTCAAGCTATTAGCAAAACAAAATGGTGACTCATTCATGTTGCTATCATTAAAACACCACATTCATCAAAGCACAAGGGGCACAACAATCTCCCCCTTTTTGATGATGGCAACATAATGAGTCACACTGACTCGTCAAACTATTCTCCCCCTTTGACATAATCAAAAAGAAAGGGAATGGTTTGAGAGACACAATGCAGCACACAAAGACACTTATGACAATGAAACATCACTCCCCCTATCAGCATGCAAGATTAACTACTCTCCCCTAGATGCAAAGAAACCATAACTCCCCCTGAAGCACAGGAATGGATTCAGGTTATCCAATAAATCAATCTGAATTCTGCCTTTACAAAGAATCTGAATTCTGGTGAAAAGACCACATAATCAGAACTTATTGCAGAACAGGATGGAAGATTCCAACAGTGTGGAGAGTAAAGTGATTGGTGATAGAAGGGCAATAATAAACAACAATCATCACAAGACATCTCAATGAATAATCAGACTGAATCTGATCAGGCTATCTGGAAAATCTGATCATGAGGGATTTTAATGCATACTTCACTTCAATAAGTCTTAAAAGATGTAGACTCTTCTATCATAAAGGGTTATGAAGTGGCAACTTAACCAATATGATTTAATTTTGATGTATACCAAATTCGTCAAGTTAAACTCAATACTCATATCTGAATCTAAGTTTTAATAAAGGTGAACCAAATATTCAGATAACACCCAAAATCAATTATCTTTTATCTTACACATATGATCTCAAAAGCACCTTTGAAAGATACACAGATTAGTACAGAAGTTAAACACTTTTCAAGAACATGAGTTCACAGATTTTTAAGATAATTTCATTTGAAGCACATTATATTTTTCCTGAGCAATTTAAGTTGATCAACACCTTTTTACATGAGGCACAACAAGTCTTAGTTGAAGTGACCCAGTTACTCAGTGTGATAACTGTCATTGCCTCTCACTTTGAGAGCAGAGTTAGCAATATGAGTGTCTTTTTACATAAGAAGACACCTTTATCAGAGGCCAGACTCCCCAGCTACTCAACACAAATAAGCTATTGCTCTGTCAGGTTTTGTTTCACTAAATTTTTATCAGAGATAACTATGGCACCTCATGACTTGAGTTACTTTATTTCATTGATAAAGAACTCAGTTTCTCAGTGACCGAGTCATTGCTCTGACTTCACAAATTTTTCATTTAGTCAACATTTTTCAAATTAATGTTTAACAACAATACACACTATATGCATCTTAACCAAAGAAGCCCTGAATTCAAATTTTCAGATATCTGATGAGAGAGTCTAAGGTTTACATGACACATGTGATTAAAGTTTATTAAACCTTATCATTCAGATATTTTCAATTCATTTAACTACAAATCTGAGAATACATTAATCTTATATCAGTCTGATTCAGTGATAATTCTTAAACCTATATGATAGAAATTTCTACAATGTTCTCAGACTGAATTGCATGACATGCAGCTTAAGTTCCTCAGATCAGAAAAATAAGTTTAGCTGACCAACAAATCAATAGTAGAGCCAATTCAGTCACACCAGCTGAGAGGTATATGAAGGAAGAGTACTAGCTGGTGAAAGAATCAATTAGCAAGAGAGAATAAAAGTTTAAAGCCAATAGCAGAGTTGAATTTCAGTCAGACAAAAGGAGACACTCCTTCTTCAACAGATTGAGGATTAGTAGCCAAATTCTCAGATTCAAGAAGGTATGAATTCAAAATAGTCAATTGATGATTTGAAAGAGTGTAGAGTGAGAATTTCAAATAGTGTCAACAGTGTGATAATGCTCCCCCTTGTCTATATGCAGTGACTCACATAAGACTCAACAAGCTCCCCCTGAATTGATGCAATTTATGCAAGATGATTATTCAAATGTCAGAGCATTCTTTATTCAGAGAGCATCATGCTAGAGCAATCAACTCTTCAAGATAATTCAATTTTGCACAGACAGATTATTATGATATGCATTGATCAAAAACAGTTGGACTCCCCCTGACTATATGCATGAAATGTATTGAAATCACATCACATGATATCAAATTTAGCATTCAGATATGATTCATGCAAATTAGACAGAAGAGAATTACTATAAGCATGATTGTTCAATTCATATTTCAGAAAACTTCAGTTTAGCACCAACAGATCAACATGGTATGCAATACACTGCTCTATATGACTTGACCCATGGTACTGGGCGGAGGACTTGGTCCAAGGACCACCTCACACATGGCAGTAGCATCCAGACATACTCCATCTGCCCTTCAGCACTGTTCCATCTAATATACCATGATGGTCATGCAAATCAGTGCAATACGACATACAGGGAGTTTGCATATCATGCATCATGACATAGATATGTAATGCATTCAGAGGTAAACTACAATTATTTCCATGTGCATTTCAGATTTTAATTAGATTCAGTTAGATGATGCACAAAAGAATTAATCATGATATGCAGGCATTTAGAGCACACAAATTTAGAAGACAGAATTTTAGCAGAGTTTTCAGAACTAACCTGAAATGTAGTCATGGGGTTTTCATTCTTGAGTGCCTTGGTTGATTAACCCCCTTTATTCATTTCCAAGGCACACCTGTAACAACTGGATTATTTTGATCCTGCAGGAACCCAAGCTGTCTTGGGTCCTGTATGAGCCCTAACAGGTGTTCTAAACAATCTTTTAGCAACATGATCATCATATTCCATCAGTTTACACTCAACCATTGAATGTCCAGTTTTTCCACAATAATAACATGAAGCCACAGAATTTTTGTTTTTATTCTTCATGTTAGCAGAAACATGATGCCCATGTGCATGCATATGAGTATGAAAATTATGTGTATGAGCATGAGTATTTCTTTTATTGACTTGAAAATTTTTCTTTCCATGCTCAGCCAGCCGACAGTTGGCAGCTTTGTGGCCTAGCTTACCACATTCAAAACATGCAAAGTTTTTCTTTTTATCTCTCAAGTTATTTCTAGCAGAATTATAGAAGGCAGGGAATTTGACAGATTTAGAGTTTAATCTATTTCCCTGAGCATGCCAGCAATCTTTGACTGCATGCCCATGCTTACCACATTCAAAGCATTTAAGATGCTTTCTTCTTGATTCATTTTTACCCCAATGATTTCCTGACCAGCACTCATTAGCCTTATGCCCAAGCTTGTTGCAAGTGAAACAAATGATATGCTGATTGAATTTGAGTTTGTTTCTTTTGTACTCATGATGATTTGGGGTGTATGTGGCATGCATTCTGTCATCAGATTTCAAAGCATAGCACTCATTCATTAAATGACCATACCTACCACAATAATAGCATGAAGCATCAGATTTCCTAGGGGCATGGTTTCTATCAGATGAATTCACAGATGCATGTGAATGAGTACAAGAAGCATGAGCATTTTGCATTGACCCATCAGATTCAGCAGAGCTAACAAATTTCAGAGTATAACCAGAATTATTCTTTGCCCTTTTTGTTTGACTCTTTCTTGTCAATTTCTGATTATCCTCAACAGGTTTTGTTTATTTTTCAATTTTCTGAGCTTTAAACTGAAAGACAGATTTTGAAGGTGACTTCTGATTTTCATTTTGTTTTGGGGATTGCCTTGAAGTACCAGCTACATCAGTGCTTTGAACAAAAGTTGTATATAGCTGGTTTTTAGTGATTTTCTTAACATCAGAATAGCAATTTGTTCCCCCTTCAGAGTTATCATCCTTCCTCTTCCCAACAGTTTTCATTTTTCCTTTAATCTTGGCAGACTCAATAGCTGAATTTTCCAGATTATGAATTCTATCTTCCAAGCTAGCAATGTGAAGTTCATAACTGGCTATTTCCTGTTCACTGCAATTAACACATTCGCTTAGAACTTGGTTTGCAGTTTTATACTTCTCAATTTCTTGTTCTAGACTGTTCAAAATTTCTGAATTTCCATCATAGACAGCTTTTCCTTTTTCTATAGTGAGAAGTCTTTCAGACAAGCCAGTGTTCAACCACTTTAGTTTTTCAACTTCAGCTTTTAATTCAGTGTTTTCTTCCTCAAGATTTTTATCCTGAATTTCATTATTAGCACATCTCTCTCTTCCAGACATGTGCTCCAATTTTTCAATCAGTTCATCTTCTCTTTCTTCTGCTTTAATTTTCTCAGCGAGCAGATTTTTGTGATCATCTTTAAGTGAGGCAATTTGTTTATTTAGCCATTCATTCTCACTAAAGAGATCTTCATTACGTTCTCTTAAAGCTGAGCATGTTTTACAATTTGATTTAGCAGAAGAGGACTGTGAAACCTCATTGATTTCATTCATTCTGACCATAAGAGTTTTATTCTTCTTTTGAAGATCTTCATTCTCCAATTTCATTTTGTCCAATTCAGAATTAACTTCAGTGAGTTCCTGCATGCCTTTTAGATGCTCCTTTTTCTTATCATTCAACTGATTCTCTATTTCTGACATTTTATCCAACCATGTTTGTTTTTCAAATTTTAGAGAATCATTTTGTTTCTTAAGATTCTGAACATCTAGCATGCAAGCATCATAAGACTTTTTCATATTTGGACATTTTTCACATGAATCTTTCAGATTTATTCTATCACATTTCTTTTTCAATTTTTTATTTTCAGATTTCAATTTCTTGGAAACTTCTAACAAGTTTTCATACATCTCTATCAATTCATCGAAGAGTATCCTTCTGATTCAGAACTTACCTCGGATGAAGTTTCATCATCAGCATTTCTATGATCAGCCATTAAGCACTTGCTGTGATTCCTGATTAGCTTCAGTTTATCCAAAATGTCTTTGGCAGACCTGCAAGATGAAATGCATTCAATTAGAGATCTGTCAATTGATTCTTTTAATAAAACTACAGCTCTATTATTGACAGAGTCTTTCAGCTTGTCCTTCTTGGTCCATTTAGATTTATCCTTCGACAGTTTGTATGGACCATGAGTTATTACCTTCCACAAATCATGATCGGTTGTGTTTACATACTGATGCAACTTTTCCAGCCATGGGCCAAGATCATCACCTCTGTATATCGGAGGATGAGCCATCAGAACAGATGACAAGCAGATTCAAGGCACGAAGCAATCGACAGCAAAGCACCACAACCAGATAAGCAAGGCAAGGAACTAACTCAGTGAAACTTAATACATAACACAAGAAGCACACTTATAAAATGCACCAAATAGAAATGCACTAAACCAGATGATCAACGTAAAGCACTAAGACAGTAAATCAAAACGATTCCAAATGACCCACTCTGAAATGCACTAAATAGTTAGCAGGATCCTCTGCAGATTGTTAGATCTGTTAAGTCAGAGACCGCTCTGATACCAATTGTTGGGTTCGGTGCAAATATTCAGAGGGGGGGTGAATGAATATAGCCCTTTATAAATCTTTCGCCCAATTAAAATATGATGCTCACTAGAATTACTAGTTCGCAAACTAGACAAGCTTAAATGCTAATGGGCAGATGCGGAACTGAACAAACACACATTAAGATCACTAGAGTGCTAACAAGACAGATTTAGACAAAATATAGTTCAACTAGAATTTCGCTCTCTTGACAAATTAAAGCACTCTAAGAAGACTAATTAACTCTTCTGCTCAACCAGAAGCCAAACACCTGGAGCGCCCCTATGCATTCATCTAGCGGAAGCAAACCATAAGCAATCAAACCACAATGCAAGAGGGGTTTTTAGGTGGTTCGGTCCTGCAGACCTACATCCACCCCACACTCAACCCGAGTGTGGATTCCGCTGACTCACAGCTTGAACAGCTGGGCATCACAGCTTGCCTACAACCGCTGGGCCTCACAGCTTGCCGTCGAGTGGAATCCACCACTGCAACCGCTGGGGATTACAGCTTACCCGTCCAGTGGAAACCTCCACTGCCCGCTGAGCAACACAGCTTGCTGTCCAGAGGAGTCCTCCTCTGCAAACCGCTGGCTAACAGCTTGAAAGAAAATGTAAAATAGAAAACAAAAGATAAGATAACAGCATCGGAAAGCTGTAAACGAAAAGCACAATGTGGCTCTTAAAGAGTTGGATGGCCTGGATTTGATCCACAGTCCATCAAGAACAGATCTCCCTCGATCTCACTCTCTTTCTTCACTCTCTCTCTTCTCAACTCCTTCACGTCTGCTTCTCTCCTCTTTTCTTTCTCTTCACACTCTGCTCGAGCTCTCTATCTCTCACTTTTTCTCTTCTGCTTCTTCTCTCTTTCTTTTCTTCTTCTTCTGCTGGATCGTGGAAGCTCTCTCTCCTTTCTAATTCTTCTCTCAGCTTTTGCTCCCTGGCTTCGATCACGATCAGCCTCCATCTGAAGACGAAGGCTCCATTATATACCAGCAGCAGCAGCAGCAGCAGGGCGCGTGTGGCTTCCACAGTTCCCGCCCTAAGAATTCGGACCACGTGGCAGCATCAGCAGGCTGTCAGTACACGTGTCCTCATCTGGGCATTCTCCTTATCCTTGGATCACGTGCCCAGCACCAGTACGCTCAGCAACTGGAGTTAGATGGCGTCAACTCACTTGCTCCAAGGAGTTGACGCAGCCATCAGAGATCTTCAACCTTTTTAACTGCTGCGTCGACTCCATCAGCCTACTGCGTTGACGCATTGAAGACAGCCAGAGATAAGTTGCCCCTTTCTTTAACTGCTGCGTCGACGCTGCCAGTTGGTGGCGTTGACGCACGAACATGTACATTTGTATACTGGCGTCTCTTTAGCTGTTGCGTCGACGCTGCTCAATTGTGGCGTTGACGCAGTGGAATAGCCTGTGAAGCTGAATGCTTCTTCAACTGCTGCGTCGACGCTGCTTGATCAATGCGTGGACGCACCAGAGTAATCCACCAGCTTCTTTCTTGATTGTTTGAACTGCTGCGTCCACGCCACTTGATCAAGGCGTTGACGCATTGGTGTGTTCCAACAGCTGAAATTGGATGTCTACATCCCTCTTGCGTTAAGGGGTTCATTAGCCTCTTCAGTCCCTGTCAGACAGATGAAACGAAGTCATTAGTTCTAAGTCTATGCATTGCATTGTATAGACTTTGCTGTGAAGGCGAAAGCAATGTAAAGTATGCACAACGCAGTGTATAGACTTAATGAATACAAAGGCTTCATAAGCCTCAGATGAAGGCAGGCGCTGTGTAGACTTTGAACCAGTGTACAGACTTGTAAGCATGAGCCAATAAATAGACTTGAAACGCTTAAGGCGTTGTACAGACTTGTTGAGGCTCAAGCAGTGTACAGACTTCGAAGATCCACTGTAATGTGCAGACTTCGCCTGAGACAATGCATGAGACGGACGATGTATAGACTTCAGCAACAATGCATGACTGTATAGACTTGTGTTCTCAACGAAACATAAACACAACACAATGTATAGACTATGCTGAGTGTCTAGACTTGTGAGATGCATAGAACACACAGAGGCTGTATAGACTTGGAAACCAATGCACACGGCTGACAGACATGAAGTGAACTTGAATGAACATGATGTACAGACTTCAAAATAAATGAACATGATGTATAGACTTTGGACTCCAAGGGCGATGTATGGACTTTCATATGAAAGGCTGTACAGACTTTGAAGTCTGGGGGCGTCGACGCATGATGCATGAGACACACTTGCTGCGTTGACGCTGCATGACTTGCGAAATGCATAGAACATACAGAGGCTGCAATGCACCGATCTTAATACAAGCACAAAACACTTTATGCACTCTCATGCATTCTCCACAGAATATATCAGTTATATGCATTCAGATTGTTATGATTCAATGATTCAATGTCAAGCTATTAGCAAAATAAAATGGTGACTCATTCGTGTTGCTATCATTAAAACACCACATTCATCAAAGCACAAGGGGCACAACAAAGGTCAGTGCAAGATCTGTTTTGCATATACCAGGGTCCGTGCATGTTTTCCTCTTTCTAGCAAGTCAGTGCACATTTCGCAGATAGACATAATGTCTGTGCACATTATGTTGCATAGTGGATGAGGTCTGTGCATGTTTTTTCACACAAGGACCAAGGTCCGTGCACATTATGTTGCATAGCGGATGAGGTCTATGCATGTTTTTCACACAAGGACCAAGGTCCGTGCACATTGCGTTGCATAGCGTATGAAGTCTGTGCATGTTTTCCCTGCTTCACACAAGGTCTATGCACATGTGTAGTAAAGGTCCGTGCACTATTCTACAAGGTCTGTGAATTTTTTGGTGTCTAAGGTCGGTGCAGTTCCTTTGCTTCAAGCATAAAGTCTGTACACATGACCTTCCAAGGTCGGTGCACATTTGCCCCTTTCATGACAAGGTCTGTGCATGTTTTTTCATGCAGCGTTATCAGGGTCAGTGCACATTTATCTTGTGTAGAGTGGAAGTCAGTGTACACTGACTTTGTGCTATATCAAGTCTGAGCAAATTGGCACTACATCTGAGCATATGCATTGTAAGTCTGAGCATAAGTGCACAGAAATATATATATCAGGTCTAAGCACATCCTTTGGAATGTTGAAGCAAGTCCGTACATGTTCTCGCAACAGTATAAGCAAGTTTGTGCATGTTTTCTGGCAATAGCATGATCAAGTTTGTGCATGTTTGCACATTACACCATAAAGTCCATGCACTTCACTGTTTAGAGTCTGTGCACATTTCTGTCTTCGAAAAGCAAAGTCAGTGCATTCTTTGTTCAATTGCTTATCAAGTCTGTGCAGCCTTTGCCTCGTACATACGAGGTCTGTGCACATCTGCTTCAAACGTCGAAGTTAGTCCTTGTCTTTGTGCATTAAGGTCAGTGCTATTATCAAATGGCTAACACTTACGAATCTCTTTGCCAAGTGAGTTATATAGTTCAGTATCTACTGAGCAAATTGCACGTGTTAGTTAAAGTACCAGGTCGATGGCTCGTGATCCAAGGCTAGGACCTGAACCATTGAACCTACCATGTGGACTGCTATAGTACCATGATTCTGACACGTGGAATCAAAAGGATCAGATCAGGGTGAAAGTATTGGGTGAGAATCGTGGTACCCACGCGCCCATCATCTGCCTATAAAAAGGGATCGAAGGCTGGGAGAGAAAGTGCTGAAGATAGAAAAAGAGAGAGCATCTGAAGCCTGAGCTAGTACTGAACCTTCCCTATTCGGGAAGAGAGCCTGTCCAAAAATGGAAAAGTCTGAGTGATCGCCAGGATTAGAGTCTGGAGGCTTGCTTCTACGGAAGCTACATTATCATTGTTTCTGAGCGATTGCTTTTTGATTATTTATCATCTTCAAATTTTTTGTTTTGCATTTCTCAATTCCTGTCTGTTACCCTCCAAGTTCAGTTGGAGGAAGGGAGACTGTCTCCGGTTGCGAGTAGTGGTGTGCTACTCGTGGTTTCCCTACATCATGTTTGGAGGAAGAGAGGATTGATCCTATGGTTCGTGAGTTGCTAGGAGCAATTCACAGGGTTCCCTCTGCAGTGTGCAAAGGAAGGGAGGTTGGACCTCCAGTGTTTCCTCTGGTCATAGGAAGATCGAGGAGATTGTTTCTCGGGGCAAGCTGTAAGGCAGCGTCTATTGCAGACTAAGTTTGTATTGGTTTCTAGCTTCTGCTAGTGGAAGCGTCACTCGGTTGAGAGTGGGGGGTGGACGTAGATCTCGGGTCTGAGATTGAACCACCTAAAAAACCTCGTGCGTTGTGGTTTGCTTTGGCGTGGTTTGCATATCTGTCTATCATACTGCTTTCAGCACGCCAACTGTTTGATCCTTGCTCATCATAGCTCTCATTTTTCCTTAAGCATCTGTCTATCTGTCTGCTAAGTGGCTAGAATAGAGGAGCTTCCCTACTGCATTTTTGATCTACATAAGTCATCTTCGAATTATTTTTTGAATTGGGGGTGATCTATTCATCCCCCCCTTCTAGCTCACCCTTTGTGTGAACTATCAATTGGTATCAGAGCAGGTTACCCAACATGTGGTCCAACGACCAGGGTAAATCTGGTTCTAGCACTCCTTGCAGTTTCATGGCTAAGGGACAGTCTATTAGTCGCCCTCCTTTTTTCGATGGTAATAACTACTTTTATTGGAAAAATAGGATGGAGGTATTCTTGAGAGCGCAGAGCCACGAACTTTGGAGGGTGATCACCACAGGACCATACGATCTCCCACCAAATGAAGAAGCGTGGACAAAGGATCACATCAGGCTTTCAACAGTCACTGGTCGGCTCTAAATATAATCCAGTGCTCAGTTCATCCAGAAGAGTACGCCAGGATCTCAGCCTGCCAGACAGCCAAGAAGATGTGGGATGAACTAGAGCTAATCTACGATTGTACATCCCAAGTCAAGGCCACCAAGGTAAATATGTTCACCTCTAAGTATGAATTATTTAAGATGAAATCCGAGGAGAGTATCACGGAAATGTATGCTAGGTTGTCGCTGATCACTAACAACCTTAGAGGGCTGGGAAAACAAGTTTTAGAAGGGGATCTAGTCAGGAAAATCCTTTGGTCATTAACCCCCGCATGGCACACCAAGGCCATTGTGATAGAGGAGTCTAGGGATCTGTCAAAATTGACAGTCACTGAGCTGATACGATCCCTAATGACTTACGAAATGAATTTCCAGAGAAATGGTGAAGGAAGTGACAAGAAGGGCAAGAACATTACCCTCAAGGTGTCCCGCAGTAGCAGTAGCAGCAGTGGGAGTAGCAGTAGCAGTAGTAGTGGGGAGTTTGACGGGTTCTCAGATCTTGATCAAGAGGAGCAAGCCATGTTAACTCGATAGTTTTGTAAGTTCCTGAGAACTAAGGGAAAAACATTTAGAAGAAAAAGGTCATCTCCTTCTGGTAAGCATTTTGATTCTAACAATGATAAAAATAGGAATGCTAAGAAGATTACATATTTTCATTGCAAGAGGCCTGGACACATGAAGGGGGATTGCCCCGATCTCCAGAAGAAAAGCTCCAAGGTGCACAAGAAGAAACCTAAGGCTATGGTCTGCACGTGAAGTGACGAGGAAGAAGACCCAGAGGCCAAATTTTCAGAAGAAGATGACCAAGGAATATGTCGTATGGCTAACAGTGACGAAGAGGTAACCAACATCTTTGAAATTTTCACTATTGATGACTGGGAAGATGCCTATGCTGAACTGTAATAAAAGTTTAACGCTTTGAGTAAAGATCATAGGGTGTTAAAGAGAAAATTGAATGCTGCTAATGAAGAAAAAATTCAAACAGACAAAGAAAATTAGAAAGTCAAGGAAGAATTAGAAGAGATGAACTCTATCAAAAAGGAAAATGAAAACCTTAAATCAGAAAACCATGAAGCTTAAAAACAACTTGATGAATTCAAATTAAAACTTCAAGAAAGTCAAAGTGAAAATAGATTGACCACTGAAAAGTATGAAGCTGTTAGGAAGGTGAACTCTAAACTTAAGGGAAGAAACATTGCAAAAAGAACTGGAAGACAAACGAATAACCCTATAAAAATTTGTTCAAGGGAAGACTAACTTGGGTACCATTCTAGGTACTAGAGTCAATTTCAACAAGGAGGGTTTAGGTTATGACCCTACACACAAGAAACCTTTTGAGTTCACAACTGTAACATTCTGTCCAGAGAAAGGGAAAAAAAAGCTAGACACACCATCTAGCTCCAACAGTGCTCAGAATGTCCAGCCACCAAGAATTAATTCATCAAACCCTACTGGACAACAATATAAAGCTGTAAGGAACACAACTAGGCAAGCTCATGTGTACATTCCCCAGAACAAGAACTTTCACAAGTCAGGACACATGACCCAGAACAGAAACCCATTCTTCTATAAAAACATGGGTCAATATAAGAAAAACTGGGGAAATCATGTTCCACATAAAGTCTTTAATGAGTATGTCTATCCTAGACAGAATGGATATAAAAGATATCAGAAGAATAAACAGTCTAATAACAGGAATAGATTCCACACCTATAGACCAAATGGACAGAACTCTAGTTATAATTTCAACAAAATTGTCAACAACATGGAAAAGAAAAATACTGTGAAACAGTTTTGGATTCCAAAATGTCTGCTTAGAGATTTAAACAATGCCCTTGGACCCAACCTATCTTGGGTTCCAAACTACTCTGCTTGATTTGTCCTCTACAGGTTAGCCTTGCAGCCGAGCACAACAGGTGGTACCTAGATAGCGGCTGCTCCAGGCACATGACGGGCGATCGATCCAAATTCAGCAAACTGGAAATGAAGGTAAGGGGTCTGGTCAAGTTTGGAGGAAAGAATAGAGGTAAGATTGTTGGAATAGGAACAGTTGGTAAGTCCTCCAAAAACTCCATTGAAAACGTTTTGCTTATAGAGGGTCTTCAACACAATTTACTAAGTATTAGTCAGTTATGTGACAAGGGTCACAGAGTGGTGTTCGATGATAATTCATGCAAAATAATTGAAATAAATTCTGACAAGGTCAAGTTTGAAGTACATAGAGTCAATAATGTTTACATTGTTGATTTAAATGAAAAATCTGAATCAAATCTTTGTTTGGCTGCTAATTTTGAAAACAATGCATTTAATTGGCATAGACGTTTAGGTCATGCTAGTTTCTCTACATTGAATAAATTGGTCAAGAATGATTTAGTTAGAGGCATGCCTAAGATCAAATTCAGTTCCATTTCAAAAGTCTGTGATGCCTGTGCTCTAGGCAAACAAACCCACAAATCATTTAAGCTCAGATCTGAGCCTTTGTCCTCTAAGCCAATGGAGCTTTTGCATATGGATCTCTTTGGCCTAACCAGGACTCAGAGTCTAAATGGGAAGAGATTTGGGTTTGTGATTGTAGATGATTTTACTAGATATTCATGGTTATTTTTTTTAGCAAATAAAAGTGAAGCTTTTCAGAAGTTTGAACACC
Organism: Amorphophallus konjac; assembly: GCA_022559845.1. Lineage (NCBI taxonomy): Eukaryota > Viridiplantae > Streptophyta > Magnoliopsida > Alismatales > Araceae > Amorphophallus > Amorphophallus konjac. Next base: position 175,697,012 of record CM040127.1, on the reverse strand, counting down.
TTTTTAATAAAGTCAAACAAGAAGGAACTCACAATATTTCCATGATTCAATTTGATCATGGAGGAGAATTTGAGAACTCTATATTTTCTAAATTCTATAACAATGAAGGACTAACTCATAGATTTTCATCTCCCAGGACTCCGGAGCAAAATGACATAGTGGAGAGAAGAAACCGTACAATCATTGAGATGGCAAGAACTATGCTGGTGGAGAGTCAGCTTCCCAGAAAGTTTTGGGCAGAGGCAGCTAATGCCGCTTGCTACATCATCAACAGAGCCTTGGTAAGACCCGTCTATAAGAAAACCCCCTTATGAACTCTTGAATGGTAAGAAGCCAAATGTCTCATATTTTAAGATTTTTGGTTCAAAATGCTTCATTCATAACAATAATAAGAAGGACCTAGATAAATTTGATGCAAGGAGTAGCCCTAGAATTCTTCTAGGATACTCTGAGACAACTAGGGCATATAGGGTTTTTAATGTTTCAGACCAAATAGTAGAAGAATCTCCTCATGTTATATTCAATGAAATAAATAATGTCACTGACTTGGATGATGATGACAGGAGCCCAAGGCATGATGGGAACTTTCTAGAGGAGATGGTGGACGAAGAACCTAAACCACCTAAAGCTTCAACTGCTCCAAATCAAGTAAGTCCAGCTGAAACGGGTAAGTCCTCAACTAATGTTAAATTCTTGAAAGATCATCCTGTGAATAATATCATAGGCAACCTAGGAGACCCCCCTTGGACTAGCTCTTATCTCAAAAATATAAATCATCAAGATCTAGTTGCTTTAGTGTCACAGATTGAGCCCAAATCTGTTGATGAGGCTTTGAAAGATGAATCATGGGTTAATGCTATGAGTGAGGAACTAGGTCAATTTGAAAGAAATAATGTCTGGGAACTAGTTCCGAAACCTGAAAATATAAATATAATAGGAACTAAATGGGTATTCAAAAATAAAATGAATGAGATGGAATAATTTCAAGAAATAAAGCCAGACTAGTAGCCAAAGGTTACTGTCAGGAATTTGGGGTTGATTTTGATGAATCCTATGCACCTGTTGCTAGGATGGAGGTAATAAGAATTTTAATAGCTTTTACATGTTCTAAAAACATAAAACTTCATCAGATGGATGTCAAAAATGTATTTTTAAATGGTTTTATTAAAGAAGAAGTCTTTGTAGAACAACCCCCAGGATTTCAATTGTCTTCACATCCTAATAAGGTTTTCAGGTTAAATAAAGTTCTATATGGTCTAAAGCAGGCTCCTCGGGCCTGGTATGAGAGGCTGACAGAATTTCTGATCAGCAAGGGCTACAATAGAGGTAAGGTGGATCAAACCTTGTTTACCAAAAGTTTGAATAAAGATATCATCATAGTTCAGGTATATGTAGATGACATAGTCTTTGGTTCAACATGTTCTGAACTATGTAATGAATTTGCTCAATTGATGTCTGCTGAATTTGAAATGAGTTTGGTAGGAGAATTGAAATACTTCCTTGGCTTGCAGGTACAATAGCTGGATGATGGATGCTTTATCAACCAGACCAAGTACACCTTGGACATCCTCAAGTGGTTTGCAATGACTAATATGAAGCACATCTCTACTCCAATGGGTACCAACACATCATTAGATGCAAATAAATCAGGTAAAGAAGTTGATGCAAAGTTACATCGAGGTATGATTGGATCCTTACTTTATTTAAATGCCTCGAGACTTGATATACAATTCAGTGTAGGTATGTGGTGAGGACACCAGAGCACGAGTACGGCTCGACTCAACAAGCCGTCGGTACCGGACCCGCAGCACAACACGGTCGACACTGACCTCTCTATGGCTGGGGGACAATCTGGAGTCGCCACCGGAGCACAAATACTTCAGTACGTATTTTTATATGTATTGACATTTTATACGTATTTGGCCATATTTGGTGTGTATTTAGCATGTATTTGGATTATATTTGGCTTGTATTATCTTAGGTTTTTATATTAGGTCAATGGTAGAATAAATGACCATGTATTTGTATTTTTATTTATTTTGGTCTAAGTGGGGCAAATTGTGGTCCAAGGGGATTAATTAATGGAAGCCCCTTATATTGACTTAAGGGGAGGGGCGCCCCCTCTTTTGTCCTTTATGGGGGGATTTGTTTATGTTGGTTTAATCTCCCTTCCCCATTATACCCCCTTGATCAAGGGTATTCCAAGTCTTTTGGTTAGGTCTAGGGTTTGAATACTTATAGTCTCTTGTGTATTTTGGTGGAACTTAATGAAAATTTTATGAGAAATATGCTTGGTGTGCACCCCCCTCTCCCCTTGGTGTTCTTGGTGTTCTTCCTCCTCCCACCTCCAATCTCTTCTAGAACTGAGTTCCAATCTTCTATCTCCCTCAAATTTCTTCTTCTTCACTTCTTCCCCTATCTACTAAGATCGTTCATCGCCGCCGCCGCCACCGTTCGTGCCGCCGTTGAGCCACCACAAGCCGGTCTTCATCCTACTATCCTAAACTCGGAGTTGTAGGACAGCAGCTCGGTGAAAGGGATGGTACGGGATATTCGACCGTTGGATCGTCGCGAAACTTTAAGGGTAGGTTCCCCCCATCAGAGGTCATTCGTAGTTCAATTTTTAGGCCTATCAGAGTCCAGTTTCCCCCTTTTCCAGTCACCTATTTATCTTCTCCAAAGTCTACCTGTGTGCAGGTCTACGGGATAGATCGTGGCATCCAATTTTTCTCACCCATCAAATGTTGTCTAAATTTCACAAAAGAGCCATGTGCGTCTCTGTAACCCTCCCCTATACCCACCATAAATATCTCAGGTCCTAATTCTGTCATTTGATCCTCAGTCAAAGCCCTTGATCAGGGAGGTTAGGTTCTATCCAGCCTGTTCTTTACTTCAGGATAGTGTACTCAGTCCAATTGCAGTCATTTTAATTTCAAATCCAACTGTTGGATGAGTTTTTTTTCCAATACGTCGTAGTATTTTAAGTCCCCTTTCCAACGGTACCCTCTGTGCCCCGATCCGACGTCAGAGTTGAGCGTACCAACCGATCTTGCCGGAGCGCGCAGATCTGGACAGAAACACAGCTGCGGGACAGCCTTGGGAAATAATTCCCAAGAAATCGCCTGCCTCCACTCCGGTGACCGCCGCTCCCGGGGATCGACCCAGGACACTCCAGGAGAGCCCCCGCCAGTCGTTGTAGCCAAGAGCCGTCCCGGACGCCGCCGTACTAGCAGCGGGTCCCACATACCTTCCTGCGGGCCCGAGTGAACGGATCTGAACCGGCCGACCGCGTCCACCCGAGCACCGCCGACTGCTGCCCGCCAACTCGAGATTGGTGCTCTCGGACCCCACGTGTCGCCTATTACCTCCCTGTGTGGAGTGGGCTGTAGAATCACTTTTGTAATTAATAAATTTTGCTGTACCGGGAATTTTGGATCTCGACCGGGAAGTCTTCCCCACGCCCCGAGCGTGGAGGTACACTCGCCACCCTCCCCTTTGTCGTTTGCTTAGATAGTATGTGTTCTAGATGCCGCTGCATGTGAGTAGGATATTTTATTATCTTGTTATATATTTAATCACCGCTGTGAGTTGAGAGTGCGAGACCTGTCCCGTGACTCGTTCCGAGCACGAGAGTGAGCCGACCACCTGAGTCTCGAAGCCGGTTTCCCAACCATGCAAGATTGTCACATTTCCCTCACAGGGGATGATTGTGAGTAGCGCTTCTTGCTTGGGGCATGATCGCCTCTTCTAGAGCTCGTTCGGTGTCACGTCATAGTGTTGTTGCTGGTTGCATCCTCATACTAGTCGAATGGTCTGATAGAGTCCAAGCTTGCAACCCGTCTGTGTCGAGTATCGTAGTCGTCCCGCATCAAATTGGTATCAGAGCCGGTTTGAGTCTAGGGTAGTCGGTCCTAGGTTGCATTCGCGTTCCTTGTTCAGTATATTAAAAAGTGTTGCCCGAACGTTAGGCTATGCCTATCGGGAAGGTCGCACATTTGTGAGAGAGGGTCTTCGGATCCCAAAACTCTGCCGCTTATCAGATATCGGAGTCTAGTCCGTCGTTTGCATTCGTCCGTCCATATAGGTCGCAGTGAGTCTCCCTTAGCTCCCTCTAGGTCCTCTCCCATTGCATGCCAACCCGTGGAGGTGCCCAATACCATCACCCTGACACTATGGGTGACCCCCGAGGTGCCAAACCGGGAGGCCGAACTATGGATGACGTGGTCGCTCTACTCATGGAGCGCATGGATAGGTTTGAACAAATTAGTCGGGAGAACACCGACCGCTTGGAGAGCCGTCTCAAAAGCATGGAGGACCGTGCCGAGGTCTCCAACCGATCTATCCAAGGTCTGGTCGGAAGCATGGAAAATGTGGAGAGAGTCCCCCGGCAGGAGCTCCCCGGAGCTGTCCCAGCCCCACAGGTGCCCCCTCCGGCGCCTATTATCCAGCCCGCCCCACTTAGGGCTGAAGAGTGATAGCCGCGTGCCCCCGATGTTGAGGACTACGGGTCCGAAAATGAGTATGGGGGAGATGGCCGACGCCGTCGTGGTCACCGACCACAAAGGGATGATGAGGACGAGCGGGTCCTTAGGACGGTGCGAGCAGACCCTCCCACTTTTGATGGGTCCTTAGACCCGAAGGTGTACCTTGATTGGGAAGCCGACATGGATCGGTATTTCGAGTGGTTTGAGATGACAGACAACCAAAAAGTCAAGTTTGCCAAAATGAAACTGTTAGGGCAGGCACAAACTTATTGGAGAAACATGGAGAACATGTTGTTTCACCGTCAGGAGCCCCAGGTAGAGACGTGAGGTGAGATGAGGGACAAACTTAGGAAGAAGTACCTCCCTACCTCCTACCGCCAGCGTCTGATAGATAGATGGCAGAGTCTCACCCAAGGAGATCGGTCCATCGCCGATTACATCGTCCAGTTCAATGAATAATTTTTACGATGTGATGCCACGGAGGAGAGCTCCCTTACTGTCTCCCGATTTTATCGTGGTCTGCGGCCACACCTACAGTATGGGCTTTTCCGCTGCAAGGTGGATAAGTTGGAGGACGCGTACCCGGTTGCTCTCAAGGTGGAGCAATTTGAGGCGGAGTTTGCACCTACTGCGAGCCAGGGGGTCCCATATCCGCGTGTGTCTGACCCTAGGATCACGCCTGGTTCCTACACTCGATGGTCCATGGCCCGCCCCCAGGAACCTCCTCGCCAGGACCTTGCTGCTCCTAGGCGCCCCCTCCCTCCGAGGGATCCTCCCCCTCGCCAACAGGCACCCGTCCCTGTCTCTAGACCTGCCCAACCCGCCATACCGACTCGACCACCCCTACTTCCTACACCCCCAGTCCGTCTTATGGACAAGGGTAAGGGGCCAATGGTTGGTGGAACATCCCAGGGCTTCAAGACTCAGGAAACCTGCTATAGGTGTGGTGGGGTTGGCCACTATTCGGCCAAGTGTCCCACTCAGGAGTCACTTGTCATCTCTAACCCATCTGCCAGCGACCCCACACCTGAGTTGGTGCCGATCAGCTATGAGGCTGATCAGGATTTTGCAGAGGAGTTCTTTGATGAACCCATGGAGGGAGAGCCAGTCGATGTCTTGGGTACCCAGCTTCAGAGTGATGTACAGCTGGGAGTAGTCAGGTGCATCCTTACCCAGCCCCAGGTGAGTGACGACTAGCGTCGTACCACCATCTTCCATACATTTTGTAGGCTGGGAGGAAAGGCCTACAAGCTGATCATTGATAGCGGGAGTTGCATTTACGCCATCTCTACGGGCACGGTTAAGCATCTGGGTTTGACGCCCGTAGATCATCCCGCACCTTATAGGGTTTCTTGGGTGGATTCTACTTCCATCTCGGTTAGGCTAAGATGTCTGGTGCCACTACAGTTCCAGGCTTACCATGATGAGATCTGGTGTGACGTGTTACCTATGGAGGTAGGTAGCATTATCCTTGGTAGACCTTGATTGTTTGATCGGGATGCCACCCTCCAAGGTCGGTCCAACACTTGCACGTTCGACCACGGAGGCCATAGGATCACCCTCTATCCCACCCAGCCGAAGGATCCTTCTGTCCGAGGACCAGCCGGTCCCAGCACTTCCACCCCTCTTAGTCAAGGGATAGTTGGTCCTTCCACCTCTTTGACTACTCCTAGCACAGGAGGCCTCCCACCCCAGAGGCTAATGATGATTAGCCCGTGAGAGATGGAACAAGAGGTGACCGGGGGTAGTCCTATCCTTGCCGTTGTTATCCGAGGAGTGGAGGATGTCACTCTGAGGTCTGATGATGAGCACCCCCCAGAGGTAGCTGCGATCCTCCGGGACTTTTCTGATGTCTTCCTGGAAGACCTCCCCGAAGGCCTTCGCCTATGAGGGACATCCAACATGAGATCGACCTTGTCCCGGGCTCGTCCTTGCCCAACCTTCCCCACTATAGGATGAGTCCCACGGACTATGTCGAACTTCAAAGGCAGGTCAAGGAGTTGATGAGTCGGGGATCTCTTAGGGACAGTAAGAGCCCTTGCGTTGTTCCTGCATTGTTGGCCCTGAAGAAGGATGGCACATGGAGGATGTGTGTCGATAGTCGTGCGATCAACAAGATCACGGTGAAGTATTGCTTTCCTATTCCCCGATTGGATGATTAGTTAGACATGATGTCGGGAGCCACTATCTTTTCAAAGATAGATCTTTGTAGTGGCTATCACCAGGTATGGGTGAGGCCTGGTGATGAATGGAAGATGGCATTCAAGACCAAGGATGGTCTTTATGAGTGGTTGGTTATGCCCTTCGGGCTTTCCAACACCCCTAGTACCTTCATGCGGTTGATGACCCAGGTTTTACGCCCTATGATAGGGGTCTACTTGGTCGTCTACTTTGACGACATTCTTATCTACAATCGCACTAGGGAGGACCACTTAGACCACCTTAGGCAAGTTTGTGTCATTCTAAAGCGAGAGAGCTTATTCACCAACCCGAAGAAATGTGCCTTCATGATGGGAATCGACGCCGAGCATGTACTTTTTCTTTTACATTTATGTCCTTTTAATTTGTGTTTATATCCTTGGGAAAGTATGTACGCAATTGTACGGCTTTGTAAGTCAATGCGTCATTCCCACGGATTGTGTGGGTTTCTATGTAATTTGTCAGTAGGACCAGCAAGGGGGCCATGTCATCCATGTGGGGCTGGTCAACCATCCTAGGTGGCCATCTAGAAGGGTTGAATGCCATTTGACCACATGGGAGACAAGTGGCTTAATTAGTCCAAGGTGGGTTACCTACCTCACCTACCCATTCAACCCCATTAACCATGGTCAAGGGGGCGCCCCTCTCCCCTTAATATTTTATTGTTTTTTGTGTGTTATTCACATCCAATCTAGGCCCTCCATTCCCCACTCGTAGATCTAATGGTGTAGATTAGATTTGACACATGGCATATAAAAGGTTGTATTTTCCATTTGTTGGCATTAATGAAGAGAAAATTGTTGGAAAATCAAGAGTGTTCTTGAGCCCCTCTTCTCTCCCTCTGGTTTCTCTCCTCCAACCTCCAGTTCTAGAGTGATTTCTATCTTTTATCCCCTCCCCTCTATCTCCGGTGATCATCTGTGCCGCCGCCGCCGTTCGTGCCGCCTTCGAACCGCCGCGAAACCGTCTTCGGTATTCTGTCCTGCTGGACAGAGGTGTCTTCCCGAAATTCCTACTACCAGCCACGGCCTCTTCGTGGTCTGAAATTTTTATGGTGTATTCTTATATTCCACCCCATCATCCACAAAAACATTCAGATCCAAAATCCCTCGTTTAGTGTTTTTCCATTTTCGTGCATCTTTCATTCCCAGATCTGTTTTGTCTCTGTCAACAGTGACAGCAGCCCTGTGTTTCTCACCTCCGGCCCTCTTTTTGATTTTTCCAAACCCTTCCAATTTTACTGGGAGTTCTATCCATCATCCCCTACATCCACAATGTTTCTTGATTTTTGATCCACCCTCTATCCATTTTTCAAAATTCATTTTCTATCTCAGCTACAGTGCTTTCAGCCCATTTCCAGATCTGACCCACTGTTAGGGAAAAACTCCTATAAATTCGTAGCCATATCCAAACTTGTCCAAACTAGTTTTGCCATTTTCCTAGCTCAATTTCCCACAATGTTCATGAAGTGGTTGAAGTCTGAATCCAAGGGTTTCATAGCAGTCAAAGGCAGTTCTCAGAGAATAGCCCTGTAGATCTGAGTGTTCAGCTACTGTACAATAGGAAGTTGTAAATTCATTAAAGCCTAGATCCGTGCAGATCCAGGCCAGATCTTTAGGCCTAGATTGAAGGATTTGAAGTTAGCTTTCCAACGGCGCCAGTCTCGTGTCGATCCGACATCGGGGCTGGTCGCAGCGCCCGTTCTTGTCGGGACGCGCGCTGAAAACCAGAAGCTGCAGATCCGTGGCCGGTTATTCCGACCGGTGCCGAACGGAGCCGCCCGGCCTTCGGCCGGTGAACCAGCATGCCGCCAGCCCGGGGAGCACTTCCCTAAGTGTCCCCACTACAGCGGTGCCGTCGGGTCCCACACGGCTCCTCCGGACAGCACGTGGGCCCCACCATCACAAGTTCGGGTGCTGCCGAATCAACGCGAGAAGCCACCCGTCAACCCGAATTTGGTCCTCCCGGGCCCCATTGTGTAGCCCTTTACCTCCCTGCGTGGAGTGGGCGATATTTCATTGCTGTCATCATTGTGTAATATTTATCCCGGGAGTACGAGTTTCGGCTGGGTCCGTCTTCCCCACGCCGAGCGCGTGGAGGTATCATTCTCGCTCCCTACACTCGGCATTTGCTTATTTTCTTATATACTTATTTATGCCACTACTAGAGAGCATGTTCTGGGATCGTAGCTCACTTTATTTTCATATCACCGCTGCTGCGAGAGAGAGCGTGACCGTCCCGTGACCCGATCCGGGCACAAGTGAGAGCCGACCACCCTAGCTCATTGCTGGTTTCTCAACCGCGCACATCCGACGCTTCCCTCGTTAAGGGACAATCGCGAGCTTGTCGTGTCCGTGGTCTCGTCCCGTATAAATTTGGTATTAGAGCAAGTTGAGTCTAGGGTGTCAAAAAAAAGAAGAGTGTCATGTAGTCATTAGTCATTGTCTAAGTCGTGTTTAGGGTCATCATTGTTTTAAAACAAAAAAAGTGTCTTTTCCATTACATCCCAATAACCCGGTATCTCAAAAGGTGTTATCCGAACGTTAGGCTACGCCTATCGGGAAGGTCGCACACTTGCGCGAGTGGTCTTAGGATCGGTTATCTCCGCCGTGTACCGAGTTTTGGTTATGTCTAGGTGTATTAGTTAGCATCACATTTTACTTTTAAACTATAAAAAAAATTGGTCTTGCATCTCCATTCCTAGGGGACCCAACCCCATCTTTACAACCATGGCCGCATCCCGAGCCTATAGTCCCGATGAAGTGGGCGCAATGTTCCAAGCCATGATGGGACAAGTGCAAAGGTTTAGTACAAGCCTAGATAGGTTTAGTACTAGCCTAGATCGGTCTATCGGGGTAGATTGGTTTTTCCCGGAGCCACCCCAAGGACCCCTTCACCACGAGAAGGACATTCCTTCCTCACCCATGAGAGCTCCAATGTCATCACTCTCTATTTCCGAACTTGATTCGGAACCATCTCATTTGGAACTACCAAAGCCCGAGCCACCCATATTTCTAACGGGTACTCTTTATATAGCCGAGCCACTTCTTAGTTGGTTCAAGGATAGCTTGGTCCCACATCCCTTCCCATCCATAGACCCCACCTTACCTTTAGTGCTAGTCAACTCATTCCATACCACATTTCGGTCTAGTCACCATGTTGACACGTTAGACGATCTTGTCATGGGATTAGATTCACAATAGAAGTTGACGCACCTACTGGCCCGAGGCTTTGACCAACCCGCTAGTCTTAGCTTCACCCATCTGGCCTTAGGGTCCATTACCTCTGAGTGCACCGTGGGTTGCGTCACCACGGAGGTCCTCTTACTCCACCCCTTACCGGACGAGCCCGAATTCATACCCTTTTGTCCGAGGGAGGAATCATACATCTTGCCTACGATCCCCGTCCCACCCGTTACAATTCAAGAAGGTGACTACCCACACCTTCAAAACTTCTACATGTGGGACCGTGACTTGTGGGAACCCACCACAAGGGGTCATACCTTCTTTGACCCTTTTGACCCCTTCACTATTAGGCTTCCCGAGTTACCACCCGTACTCCTCTTCTTCAAGGAAGCCCACTTTTATGCCCCTTCCCCTCGAGATGGTCCATCTACATCCACCAATCCCGACCCACCTACACCCGGCCCTTCTAAACCACCCAAGTCACCCACATACAAAAGACCATCCACGCATAACCACACCCGACGTATAGGTGTTCCCCATGCCATCCATTTCCAGTTGCATAACATGCATGCATGGCACATATTCAGGTGTCCTGGTCCGCCGTCACCCATGTACGGGTCGGACTAACATTAGGTGTGTCTAGGGTCATAGATGAGTCCGTGTGTTTTTTTTTTATTGTGTGGTTTGTTTTGTGTGGTTTGTTTGCATGGCTTGTGTGTCATTTGTTTATCTGCATGTGTCTTGTGCAAGCTCGTCGATGTCAGTCCCTTATGAGTGTGAAGTGAGTCGACTCACTCGATGAGTATGGGATCGGTTCTACATCTATACCCGGATCAGTCACCTATAGGGACTCAGCGGTGATTCCTAGTGAGTCTTCGAGCTGCTTCCTTCCCTTTTGAGAGTGCCCCATCCGGAGTGTCCACCTTCGGCCCATAGCAGTCCACACATATCGAGTATATATGGAATGAGCAGGTGACGATCACTCGGAGTGGAGCGTACCCGCGTTACTTGGCACGGTGACAGATCCGCCAGAGTACTCGAGCATCCATACCCCTACTCGACGGGGTCGAGTTCCTCCCACCCGGGGAGAGTTGATGGGAATCGACGCCGAGCATGTACTTTTTATTTTACATTTATGTCCTTTTAGTTTGTGTTTATATCCTTGGAAAAGTATGTACGCAATTGTACGGCTTTGTAAGCCAATGCGTCATTCCCACGGATTGTGTGGGTTTCTATGTAATTTGTTAGTAGGACCAGCAAGGGCCCCCCCCAGCCCTTTCCCATTGGTCCATGTCATCCATGTGGGGCTGGTCAACCATCCTAGGTGGCCATCTAGAAGGGTTGAATGCCATTTGACCACATGGGAGACAAGTGGCTTAATTAGTCCAAGGTGGGTTACCTACCTCACCTACCCATTCAACCCCATTAACCATGGTCAAGAGGGCGCCCCTCTCCCCTTAATATTTTGTTTTTTTTTGTGTGTTATTCACATCCAATCTAGGCCCTCCATTCCCCACTCCTAGATCTAATGGTGTAGATTAGATTTGACACATGGCATATAAAAGGTTGTATTTTCCATTTGTTGGCATTA